>PKSG01000466.1:15561-38016 GCA_002916505.1 Tolypocladium paradoxum
GTGCTGCATCCCGCGCCTGTTCAATCTTGGATACTTACTCCAGGTCGCTAGATAGTCGTATATAGAGGCTGCTTCGAGGAGATAGTTATTAGCCGTTTAAATTGCCGCTACTCTCTCCTTAGATATGACGAACTCTCCGGTAGTAACTTATAAAGCTAGAGTAATCGATCTAGCCGCTGAGACATACGGGAACTCTAGTATCGATAGAATAAAGAAGATTTTATACTCGCTAAAGGGGTCTTTAAAGCCGCCGGACATGGGCATTAGCTCGTCGCGCATCTAGTCATACTTCCTGTAGGCATCGTAACTACGCTCAAGGCCCTACGGACCGCGACGCGGCGCCCGTCGGCCTTGCGGGGGCGGAAAAATAAGCTGGGGCGCGCCTAGACGCGTGGTAGCACCCTAGGCTTGCCCATCGATGGCGAAGGAGCATAGAAGAGCAAAATGAAGGGACGAGAGGAAACCGCTCGCGACGTCGAGTATCGCGCGAGCTAGGGGTGGTTGTAGCGAGCGTTTCGGTCAGCGAGCCGCCCAGGCGTCTAAGCTCCATTAACTGCCGCATCATTTCACCGAATCAATGAACAAACAAAGAATTAATTCGGGGGCAAAGAGGCGTTTGCAGAAAGGATAGACTGGGTGAACCACAAAAAATCGCAGTCGGACGGTGACGGTGAGCGAGTTGGTCGGGCATCTGGATGCTGAAGTTTGGAGGCTTAAAGACGGGTTCTGCGACTCTAGCTTTGCACACAGTTAGAAATTAGGCACATTCCGCTAGGGTCTCGCATCCCAAAGCGGCATCGATCCCGCTCCCTCTCCCCAGAGTCCAAGACCATCTTTGGCAGTGGAGGCTTGCGCCGTGGGCCCGTGACGTCCCATGATACCCGTTTCAACTCTTGTCACAGCAGACTTGCGGTATCCCCTCTGGCATATTCGCAGCTTGTTTTCCTTGCTGTTCCTTACCTACCTACTAGGTACCTACCTTAATGGATTGGACCCCGCCTGGGGGTGGCTTTTTGGAAGCGCCCATCATCCATGACAGCTGGAGAGGCTGTGCGTGACGCAGCAGGGCCTGTACTACCACGCTGGTATATCTAAGACAGTGACCGGTGCGAGAGTTGGCAGCCACGAGCTGTTCTCCGACGTTCGCCCAGAATTGCTTGGCCTTTCTTCTTCACCTTTGCGGCAAGGCCGGGTATGACTCTGGAACAAGCAGGTCGCCACTTGATACAGTACCGCCGCCCATACCACTATTTCCACGATGCATAGTCTCCTGCTCCTCGCCATCGCTTCCCTCGGGCTGGCAGCAGATTCACCACGCGACACGGCTCCCCTCGAGCTCACCATCAAAGATGTTCAGGTATACCCAAGCATCACCGGCTCGTTCATGAAGGGCATCCCCGCCAAGATCGGAACCCCGGCACAGAACATCGTGCTGCTTCCCTGGCCGTAGGCCCGCCCTCGTCCGCTAGAAGCACGTCACGCTGACCATCCTTTTCTTTCTAGCGACCTGAACAACACCAGGGTGTACGACGCACAAACCTACTGCGACAATAGAATCCTCTTGAACAATCTCATCTGTGGCATTCGACGAGGTCACTCTTTCGACGAGGGCAGCTCTACCAGCTTCGCCAGGACCGAGGACATTGTTGCAACTGGCGGCGCGCCTGTTGAGATGAGCTTCCAGGGATCATAGTCGGGAATCCGCAAACTCATCGGCTCGGGCCTCGGAGGCACTAATGCCTTCGCCCAGGGCATGACAGATCATCCCGCCTGCAGTGGGACAATCTTCACGATCTTCCAGCCGTTCGGCCTGGGCTCCAACTTGACCTACCTCAGCGCCCTCCGCAATGCCGGCACCATCGGGTCCCGCGTCTTCTCCATCTTCTGGGGCCGCATGTGGGTTGACAACCCCATCGACGGGTCCGTCGTCGTGGGAGGGTTCGACAGCAGAAGACCATCGGAGCCAACTTCACCGCGCCACTCGACTATAACGATTTCAAAGGTCGCCGGGGCGCCCGTAAGTCTAAGAGACAACACCCGACGCCCACGCGTACGACACGTCGTACATGAGAGCAGATTCATAACGAGCTGAAAACCATTGCCAACGACATGGCGCAGCACGTCTGTGCTCGTAGTTTGGGGGGGCTAGTGGAGCGGCCGCCCACGCTGTTGCGTCTCATCCCGCGACATCAGACACTCTCCGCACCTTGCCACCATCGATGCCGCACCTCCAGACCCTCGAAGTGTCAGTAGGAATGGCATAACAGAAAGCAACAATTGGCCCGCCTTGCCACGTCCAAGGCACAACAGACGTGGGGGAGTTCCAGGCGACGGCGGGAAGAAACAGGCCACGCGACCACGAGATTGGTTCCTTTGTCTGCCAAGCAGATATGGCAGATACGGATTCACAGCCCCAGATTCAGCATTGGAGGAATCAGTGGGCACGCCAAGTAAAAGTATGAGAACAGTTGATGCGTCATTCGCAGTCAGATGATGTATCCAGAATCCAGAATAGCGTACTGGGAGGCTTGATGCTGCCTCGGTCCGTCGGAAGCGGGGGCAAGTACTCCCTACTCGGTAACTCACGATGGCTGCACTACTGGTCTGTCGACCAACAGTGGTGCTGCTGTCGCTCGAGACCAGAGCAAGAACACGACAAGTCCAATCGCAGAATCTTGGCTTCCTTGGCCGGGCCCATGCCCAGGGGACCTTCCGTTTTGGCTATAGCCCGGTAGCGGAGATACAGCCGGCATTCGCTTGGCGCGACGTCGACGTGCAAAAGTCCCGATACCTAGGCCGGCGCTGGCTGCTTCGTGACCTGTGGGGCTTGGTGCCCCTGGCCAGACGCGTGGAGGCGTCCGAGGCTGTGAGCTTGTGGACGTGGCGCCGTGGCGGGCCGAGACCCGGGAGCGGCAACCTTAACTTGGCACCTGCCGGCTTGGGCAACCACCGGGGAGACACGTGGCGCCCTGCGCCCGAGCGTTCGGCCCCCCGCGAGAGTCTCGTCTCCCACAGATTGCATCCCCCAAGAGCCACGCTCCTCTGCGGCCGCGCCTGGATCTGCTCAGCGTCCATCGCACCCGCACCATATGAAGAGCGCTTGCTTCCCTCATGCTTCATCCCGTCTCTCTCTCTCTCAACCACGCCTTGTCCCAAAGCCTACGTCTCCGCTAGCTTGACCCCGTGCGGAGTCCAAGTCGCAGCCATGGATAAGGGGCCCAAGCAAGACGGCGATGCCCAGGTGCAGGAGGGCGGCATCTTTCACAAGAAGCATCACTACAACGTCGAGAAGGTCCACGCAGTTGTAAGCGCCGCCCAGCTTGGGTCTGACTCCTCGAAGCCCGGCTGACTCTCTAACACATCTCCAGGCCAGCCAAGATGCTGAGCTAGACCGCGATGGCACCGTCAAGGGGTAGGTTGCGTTTCTTCTCTATCGTTTTATTGCGTTTGTCCTCGCACTAACTATAACTATAGGCATCTTAATGCTACCGAAGACGATATTCTCGAGGCCAAGGAGTTGGCTGCGGCTATGAGCCTCGAGAGCGCCCGCGTGATGATGACAAAGGTGCTGGCCATCCATGACAGCGATCCAAATTTCCCATACTTGACTCTACAAGCTATTAAGGAGTTTCTTAGTAAGTTTACATGTGAGGCATGCCACGACCCCCTTGACTGACTATAGTAGGCAATGACGATATTATGGAGCACCCCGAGAAGCATGAGCGGCTGATCCAGGAGATTAAACTAGAGGCGGCACTCATCACTAACAATAGCCCCTATGCCGAAGTCCGAGCCGTCGTCGACAACTCTGATAACCCCAATATGCCCGCCTCTACCATCCGTGCCTGGTGCATCGGCATTTTCTTCTCCATCCTTCTTGCCTCTATTAACCAGCTCTTCAGCATCAGGCAGCCGAGCATTCGCTTCGATACTAACCTTGCCCAGCTACTAGCGTTCCCCGTCGGCAAGGCCTGGGAGAGATGGATGCCCCAGTACGAGTTTACCATTCCCTTTACCGGCAAAAAGATCAACCTCAACCCCGGCCACTTCAATAAGAAGGAGCATATGCTCATTGCCATCATGGCCACCACGTCTAAGGCTCTACCGTATACCAACTACGTCATCTGGACACAGGCCATGCCACACTACTTTAACCAGCCGTATGCGAAAAACTATACCTACATGTTCCTTAATGCCTTCGCGACCAACTTTATCGGCTATGGCCTTGCGGGCCTAACTAGGAAGTTTATCGTCTACCCGTCCTACTGTGTGTGGCCTAAGTCACTAATCACCATCGCTCTTAACACTGCGCTACACGACGAGAATAACGTGGAGGTTATGGGCCCGTTTAAGAAGATATGGACGATTTCCCGCTATAGATTCTTTATGTACACCGTTATGGGCGTATTCGTGTACTTTTGGTTCCCCAACTACATCTTCCAAGCACTTACCTACTTTTCGTGGATGACGTGGATCGCGCCCAATAACGTTCACTTAAGCGTTATTACTGGCATGCAGGGTGGCCTGGGTGTACGTCCATACACTATGCGAAATCAACTATCCGCGATGCTAATAGCTTCTGTTTCTAGATGTTCAACCCAATTACCACCTTTGACTGGAATGCGATGTGCCATAACGACTTTGACCCTCTAGTAAGACTCTCTCTAACTTCCCACCTGGTTTCCGTGGTCTCTGATACTATATAAAGTTACTTCCATCTTTTACCACATTCAATACCGCAGCAGGAATGTTCCTTATGGGTCTTGTTGCCCTTGCAATTTGGTATACGAATACTTGGAATACCGGATACCTCCCAATCAACTCAAACCGAGTCTTCGACCACTTCGGCAAGCTCTATAACGTCTCTGCTACTCTAGACAAGCGTGGTATGTTTGACCTTGAAAAGTACTCTAAATACTCCGCTCCATATATAGGCGCTACCCAGAGCCTCGCCTAGTAAGTTTGACCACGAGAAGTGCCATAGGCCCTATATTCTAACGGCAATAGCGGCGCCTTCTTTTCAATTTATAGTGCCGTGATTACCCACGTAATCCTTTACCATCGGTACGAGATCACGATGGGCTTCAAGAATCTCATCAAGGGCTTTCGACTCAAGAAGAATAAGGCGACAAGCGAGGGCGTGAATGAGCAGACGGTGGAAGGCCAATATATGGATGTGCATAATCGCCTAATGGCGGTATACCCGGAAGGTACCGTCTCCCATGCTACTAATATCTTCTTTACGTACCTATCTAATGAAGGCTCTTTATAGTCTCGGAATGGTGGTACTTTGGTGTACTCGTTATCTCCGTCGTCTTTGGTATGATCGGCATTGCTCTCTGGCCGACCTACACGTCTCCTGCTGTAGTGCTCTAGTAAGTCTGAATATAGGATGTGCTTTATTTACTATTTGCTAACTGTAGTAGCGGAATCCTCCTTTGCCTTATATTCGTTATTCCTATTGGCCTTGTCGTTGCTATGACGGGATTAGAGGTAACTCTGAACGTGCTTGCCGAATTTATCGGCGGTATAATTATGGAGGGCAACGCTCTAGCGATGAACTTCTTTAAGACTTACGGGTAAGCTTGTGCTGCGTTATATTCGTTGCCGCCTCGGGGATAATGATAAAGACGCTAACGGACGACTAGCTATGTTACTTGTGCTCATGCGGTTCACTTCGCCAACGACTTGAAGCTTGCGCACTACGTCCATGTAAGGATTCGCATCTAGCTTATGTACGCGTGGATAGCAATAACCTGTGGCTAACGGCATCTAGATTCCTCCCCGGGTTACCTTTGCCGGCCAGATGCTTGCTACGCTCATCTCCACGCTCATCTGCACGGGCATTATGAAGTTCCAGGTACGTTACCCGCCCAACCAGACCATACATAAGTCGATCCGCCGGCTTAAGTTTTAACACACAAACTACGTAGATGGAAATCAAGGACGTCTGCACGACTATCGCGCCTATGCGATTCTACTGCCCCGGCAACAACACCTTCTTTACCGCCTCGGTGCTCTGGGGAACTATCGGCCCCATTAAGGTCTTTGGCAAGGACGGTCAGTATAAGTGGCTACTACTGGGCTTCCCCGGCGGCATCCTCGCCGTTATCCTCTTCTGGGGCCTTAAGAAGAGGTGGCCTAACTCGCGGGCTCTACGACAAATCCATATTGTTGCCGCCATTGCTGGCATGCTGGACTGGGCGCCGTACAGTACGTGCACACTTCTTTCCTGTTCCCCTTTAAAATACATACTCTAACGAGACGGTCAGGCTTTGCCTATATGTGGCCCAACGTCCCCGTCGCCTGGTTGTCGTGGATCTATATCCGCAGCCGATACCTGGCGTTTTGGTCTAAGGTTAGTTTCTCCCTCGTCAGCCACGCCATGGCCTACTCCCGCTGTATTTCACGTTCAGGCTAACGCCGACTAACCTCGTGTGCCCATAGTACAATTTTGTCCTCTCCGCCTCCTTCAACGCCGGCATTGCAATCTCAGGCCTCATCATGCTCTTCTCCGTTCAGTGGGTAGGCATTAAGATCGAGTGGTGGGGCAACACCTCCCAGGGCTGCGAGGCGACGGCGTGCACGCTCTTGACGCTTGCCAAGGGCCAGCGGTTCTACCCCTGGTGGGACAGCACTAAGATCCCTGCTCCTTGAGTTTGATCATTCACACAGTTGGGGCGCAGCCGGCGCTTGGTCCTCGGGTTAGGCCTTGGAAATAGGGGAAGAGAGAGATGGGCAAGGCCAAGGCAAGGCAAGGCAAGGCAAGGTAAAGGCAGGCGAGCAAGCAAGCAAGGTAGAGGCAAAGGCAGAGGCAAAGGCCAGGCAAGGCATAGGTACTATAACTCAGCTATAAGATTATGGGCCCCCCATTCCTCCCTCGAACTCCTCGAACCTCTCTTCGGGGATAAAAGGTCTAAAGCTTCTCGTGCTGTCAAACCTCTCGAAGATCTCGTCTCCCCCAAGGCAAGGCACGACAGCTATTCCGTCCCCTACGGTATAAAAGTGATTCTCGTCCCTGGGGTATGAAAGCTCTCTCGAGTCTTGTCCCCGGGGGTATAAAAGCTATTAGGAATAAGCCTAATACGGTAGTAAAAGAACTCTAATTTCCATTACTATATTACATGGTTTGCGGCCCTTTCCACTAATAAATACATCCTAATTACGTGTTCGGTTGCCCTATATAATATTTGGCCTTGCCATCTTATGTGACGAACGAGTGCATATTAATCCCTCACATCATTAACTTCTAATGCCGCCGTGTATTGAATCACAAATAAATGTCATGGATTCTAATCCTCAAATACATTCCGGCATTTGTCTCTCGGTTATCTGTTTGCATTTGCGACGACACCTTTCTAGGGTTATAGTGCTTTTGCCGCAACCGGCAGTACATCCTCTGACTTAGTGATAACGGAAACAGCGCCAAGTCTCGTCCATATCAGTTAAGATGGATTATCGATTCCACTTTGTTAACGACCCAGGACTCAGAGCTCTCTAGTAATAACACCATATGGCTTCTAGGAAGACCATCCACAGCCCGTTCATCTAGTTCTATTATTTAAGTTGCTCTAGATGACTGGATTGGTCTCTAATCTATATACCCAGCAAAGCACCCTTTATGCCATAATCAAGCCGGACACGCCATAATCGATGTTCATTCAAGGCGAAGATTAGTCCATTGCGCCCGAAGCAGAAGTTAGCCACCCCTCCAAGTATAACAATCTTGCCCAAAAGTACACCACCGGGAGACCAAACATTGATCCCGTCTCCGCACCCGCTGTACACATTGCCTAAAGTGTCACATTTGATGCCGTCTGGAATGCCCGTGTCTGCTAGAGCAAACACACGACGGTTGATAAGGGCAGGCTGACCGTGGCGATAAGTTATGTCGAACGCATAACTGCACCTGGTTAGAAAAGTGCCACTGGGTGCAGCTTAAAATCCTTCTATACGGCTAAACTTACATGGAAGAGACTCGACTGTAATTGATGCAGGGACCGCGAACTTGATCTGTATCCGTTACGTATACCGTTGTACCGTCAGGCGAGAAGCAGATACCATTTGGCCGCCCCAAATCGTCCGCCATAGCCCTGATGCTTTCAGTGGCCGGATCGTACCTGTATACAACATTTGGTAGACTCGGCCGGGGGCGGTACCCCTGGTCGTGTCCGTATGATGGATCTGTGAACCATATGCTCCCGTCTTCGTGCACGACAACATCATTGACCGAATTGAACGGCCTTTCCAAGTAACTCGTTAAGACAGGTTCAACTTTGTAAGGTGGCGAAGCCTGCATGTAGAAGAGGCCGCTGGACCGTGTCGACGAGCCTTGCGCGCAAAATAGAACCCCGTCCTTGTAATTGACGCCGCCGTTTGCCATGTGAATAAGATCGCAGTCAATCTTCTCCAGCCTGACGGGCTCACTGCCGTCTCCTAAGAGAACTTTGGAGATTTGAACTTTCTTGTTGTGAACATAGTCCTGGAATTGGTTGCTCGTTATGAAAAGCTCGTTGTTCTGTGGGAAAAAGACTCCTGCCTCGTGGGCGAACGGGTACTCGTCAATCTGAAGAAGCAGCTCAATGGTGGGTGCCGGACCAATGATCGCTTTGAAGTCATTGTGATACACCCGCCACGTGTTGAAAGAATCTCCCTTGGCCGACATAACCGTAAGGGCCGTGAATGTCTGCCGAGGGCCCGAGGCTGTTAACTGGCCGTAGAGAAAACGATTACTCCGAATATAGAGAAGTTCGATGACGGCCGGTCGAAATGTTGGCTGCTGCTGCCGAGCGCTCATGGAACTGATGAATTGGCAGCTTTCCCCGTGATTTTAAGCCCCTTTTCCCCAATGCCCCGCTGTTGCGTGCCCTCGAGACGAGGTGCGGGCGAGCGTGCAATGCGAACCCACTACTGCTGACGCCCATTCTGGATACTGTGGAATGGGTCAAGACGTGTGTCATTGTTGAAGATAAATACATGGCATTTGAAGTGCATAGCTATGAGGCATGGTATTGCACTAGTTCTTAGGATTCCTCTACACTTCGTTTTCTCGCCGCGCAAAATGAGTTCAACAGGTGATTGGAAGGCGACGAACCGCCATCTTCAGATCCTCAAAGCTGCCGAAGAGGGCCAGTATGGCGTTCTAGCTGCTATTGCCTACAACATTGAGCAGATTCTGGGCCTCGTTCGAGCTGCTGAACAAGCGCGCTCTCCTCTCATCCTTCAGTTCTTCCCCTGGGCCATCAAGTTCTCCGACGGCCTTCTCATTCGAACAGCTGCTGACGCCGCCCACCGTGCCGCCGTTCCCGTATCCGTCCACCTTGACCATGCCCAAGAGGAGGACATCATCAAACTTGCGGCAGACTCATTGCCGTTCGATAGCATAATGGTCGACATGTCGCACTACGATAAAGAGGAGAACCTTAGCAAGACGGCCAAGTGGGTAAAGTACTGCAACGACCGGCAGATTGCGACTGAGGCAGAGCCGGGCCGGATTGAGGGTGGCGAGGACGGCGTCATGGATACGGCTGGCTTGGAAGCGACTAAGACGACGCCAGAGGAGGTTGATCAGTTCATTGCGACGGGCGTGGATGCACTAGCCCCTGCCTTTGGCAATGTCCATGGCGAATATGGACCGAAAGGACCTCAACTTGACTTCGGGAGGTTCGTTGTCTAGAGAAGGATGGGTATGACTTCTCAGCTTACATACATGCATCAGGCTCGCGCAAGTCATCACACGAGTCAACAAACGAGTACGGATTGCTGTTCACGGCACGAATGGGTTTCCACCCGAGCTTATGCGCGAATGCATCAATGCGGGAGCCTCCAAGATCAACGTCAATAAAGATGTTCTCGACGAGTACTACGCTCACCTCCGATCTGAAGTGTCCACTAAGAAACCACATACGGTTCTAATTGAGGAAGGGGTGGAAAAAGTGGTGCGTCGGACGATGGAGTGGATGGAGGTCGTTGGATCAGCCGGCCAGGCACCCCTTTCATGAACCCATGTGGTGTATGCTAGCTGATGAATAGATGTTATGGATTCTCAATTGCCCCAGATCTTCTGTAGCTCACTGCCCAGTGAGTAGCTTGGCCAGCCTGCCTGCTGTCTACATATATCGAGAAGTTCCAGAATTGCGGACCGTTGGCTGGGGTCCTCAGTGACCAATCCCGCTACTCGATTATCTTGTCAGTACGTTGTACTTATGATTCGAAAGGCCAGAAAGAATGACGGAGTAGTCACCTATAAAGATGCATTGCGAGGATAAAGTGCTTGATGCCTGATCATTTGAAGATTTCGCGACGCCGCACACCATGCTGGCCCACCGCTTCAAGCGACGTTGCTTGTCAAGATACTCTTCGTATCCACCAGAGCAGGGCCGATGTAGATGTAGCAGGATCATCGAACAGTAGTATATTTGCATTGATACCGCTGTCAGAATTAGCCAACTATGCCTGCCACTCGTGACAAGGGGACGAGTGGATTGACTAACCGAAGGCAGGAGGTTGAATCCACATAGTAGGGAAAGGATTATCCTCATCATTTGACACGATCATGGGAAGATGGTTAAACTCGAAGGTGAGATACGATTTCCACTGCTCTAGTTGCTGAGAAAGGAGCTCGGCCTCGTGTGTTTTAATAGCGAGATAGTTAGAGTAGTTAGACTTCTCGGAAGCTTTGTCTTGGGCGCAGAAGCCAACCACGTGGGCAAAGTTGTAAATTGCGTGGGCTGCCAGTCCGCTGGGATCCAAGTCCGTAAGAGGGCGGGTTGGTTGCCAAAACGTCAACGGCTTTCGCTTCTCACGGAACGCTGCCCACACGTCTTGGCATAGCCAAGCCCACCATACGGCCTGCCTTAAGCCGCCCGAATGGCCGTGGATAGTCTGAGAGCGCTGGATCCAAAAGACACCTTTGAGATGCTTCTCCCAGTCCGTACTCGAGCCATCGAGCATCTCGTAGGACGAGATGATGATTGCGCTCGCCAAGAGCTCTAAGCTTGTTTGGTAGGTATCGTATTGCATTGCCTCTTGGCAGTAGTGCAGTGTTTTGTAGTAATACCCAATTGTATCGTTCGGACCAGGTCGGAATCCGTTTGCGTTGCGGTTTATCACATCGAGATGGCGAGCTGAGAGCGCCAGAATCGCATTCATTAGTCCGACGCTGTGTAACTGCGACCATATTAGCGGGGTCATCGGAAAAGGAGGTGCGTCCGTTTACAGCGAGATGAGGAACTAATGTCCCGAATGGCCGCTGGGGCTCAAACAGATCCAGCTTCAACCGGTGGAGTTAGCTAAAGAGTTTTGCGAGTTGAATCATGACCGTGTCAGAGCTGATCAACATAGCTCACTCACCCATCGACTGACATGGTCAGTGAAATGACGAAATAGTACATGCTCATGCGGTTGGAGGTTTAGAGGTTCCAATGCCTTCCAGGCCTGGTCCTTCTCGCGAAGCCGATCCCTCGCACAAACGATGCGTTCTCGTAGATATGCATTGTGTGTTTCGACTCTCTCCCCTTCCGTATGTGCTCCCAGTCCTCTAGGTCGATCATCACCAGTCTGTGATCCACTGTCTCCATCCGCCGGGACTGGCGACTGGGCAACGGAGTTTCCAAAGATGTTGGTGCCGTCAGGTTCAAAGTGAACTTCGGGCAAAGGTCCATAGTTAAGAGTTGCATCGCCAATCAGCAGGTCCAACCATCTGTTTGTCAAGGACACGCCATATGCGTTCCCCGAGTCTGGCGTGTTTGCGTATGGTATCAGCCCAGGCTGAAGTAACATCTGACTCGGCGAAGGCAGACCGTACACGATAGAGTGGAGACTATGGAAATCTCCGGTGCCATCATGGCCTTGCGTTCCGAGACTTGTTTGAGGAGATTCCACAACGCCAGCAGTCAAGCGTATGCCTGTTTCATCACCATCTCCCAATCTGATTTCGTTATCGGGTTGAAAACTGTCGTCGTGTATGGGACGGTCCGGATGGCCCCCTGGCAGCGTATCCAACTCCTGAGGTAGCACTTCGCTTCTGGCCTGCGTCGTTTCGAGTTCTTGACCTTGCTGCTGGGTGGTAGGAGATGATACGGTCTCAGTAGCGACGGGACTACTCTGTCGGTCGTTTCCTTGACCTTCGATTTGTTCTGTCACTTGAGTGGTATCGTCGGTACCTGACCTCTGACGAGTAAGCCTGTTCCCAGACTGAGGTTCCGTATACTCGCAACGGGCATTCTTGCGGGTACAGCCTCCGCAGCGCGGCTTGACTTCATCACACTTGACGTGGCGTTTGCGACATGTTGCGCTGATAGATGATAGAGTCAATGCTACTCTCTATGACCGCGTTGGGATTCGTGGCGGCCTCATTGGAGTTGTGACACTTACCAACCTGTCGTCTTGCGCAAACCCTGACCACGCGACAGGCGCCCTCGGGTGTAGCGACGCGGCTCCTCTGTCGCAGGACGCTGATGTGACTCCGGTGTCATTTCAACGAGGTCTGGATAGCGATATCACTTCATTGGATTGGCGACAGCAGCAAGGCGTCGAAAAGTTGAGGGCGAGCTGAGATCTGGAAAGGCGAGGTTATTATGGGCCAGCATGCCCCAGGCGGAGAAGCACTTGAACTACTCCGCATGCAAGTACACTGTAACCGACAGTCTAGCTGGAATACCACCAATGTCATGTACCCCTCAAACGTCTGATGTGTTAGTCAGTACTTAAGTTTTAAGTAGCATACACTACGCGACTAGCGTCAATGTGGACGATTATGATTACGCAAGTTTTATTTTTCTCTGCTCCTCTTCTATTGGCTATTGAAGGTGAACATACATTCCACCATCGACGAGAAGCTGAGCTCCAGTCACGAAACCACTCATCTGATCTGCAGCAAGGAACACGGCCGGCCCAGCTAGATCTTCAGGCTTGCCTACCCTGCCCCAAGGAATACGGTGTTCCAAATATTTACGTTTCTCATCGTTGGCCATATCATGGTCTGCCAGTTGTGTATGAATTGTTCCCGGCAGAAGAGCATTAACTCTAATCTTATCCTTGGCCAGCGCAATTGCCATGGACTGTGTCATTGAAAGCAGAGCGGCCTTTGTAGGAGTGTAGTGAACTTGTAGGCCGCCCCCGAGAAGCGCGCTTATGGACGAGATGGCAATAATTGAACCACCCTTGCCCTGTTTGACCATCTTCCTGGCTGCGGCCTGGCATGTGTAGAAGGCCCCGTTAACGTTGACTTGCATAGAAGTGTCGAACATCTGCTTGTCGATACTGAAAGCATCATTAGCATTGATGAGGGTCGATCAAGAGATGTATATGACTTACTCGAGGAACTTGGATGCCTTGAAGATGCCGGCATTGGCGACAAAGATGTCCAATCCACCCCATTTCTTGACTGCTTCAGCAACAAGCGTCTCGCCCGTTTGGGGATCTGTGATATCTCCTGCAATCTCCAACAGCTCACCGGTCGGTGCTCCGTCTGGCGCCTCTTTTCTCAATCGCCTGGCGTCTTCAAGCAAACTCTGTCGGAGGGGCTCGTCCTTGGACAGTCCCAGGTGGTTGACGGCAACATTTGCGCCCTGACGAAGGTACTCGAGCGTGATGGCGCGGCCGATGCCCGTCGTACCACCAGTTATCGCGGCTGACTTGCCTGCCAACAACCTGATTGCGGAGCTCATGGCGGTGGTTGTAATGCGGTACGGTAGTAACACTTCCGTGAGGTGCTTCAGGTGAAAAAGTTCATGCTGCAAATGGGTCAAAGTTGCCACTTCCACTTGAACTATGAGGTTTCCTGTTGCCTCATATCTCGCGCGCTCCGAATTCCCGAAGACCAGCCTCTGGAGGGTTAGTCCAGAACTTAGCAGCCCCTTCTGTCTGAGGTAGAGTGCCCTCGAGCCGAGGGAGGCGAGCGGGGTCGTGTTGTGGGGACGATGGGTGGTGTCTTATCCACTTACTCTATACGGCATGATGAGGATCCCTCGAAGCGAGGGCAATACTGTTTGACCAACCTTGCCCAAACCTGAAAGGCAGCGTTCATCGCCCTCGTTTCGGTATATCTACTGCCATTGGGAGCGGCACTGATCTCTTCCTCCACATCCAATCTTCAATCGTTGAAACGGGAGAGTCAGATAAAATTCACACACAATGAGTCCATCAGCAGCCGAAACAACAAACGCTGGAGTGCCGGCGACCACATCTGCTCAGCAGCATGAAACCAAGGTTACGCTTAGCGGCAAAGTCATCGCAGGTGAGACAAATCGTGTTCTGTTCGTTTATTGTGCTGCTGCTAACTTGCAAATCCTCAGTCACTGGTGCCAACCGCGGTATTGGTCTAGGCGTTGCAGAAGCCTGCCTCGACAACGGCGCTCAGGTCGTCTACTCACTTGACTACGCTGAGCCGGGTGAGGAGTTTGCCGCCGCACAGAAGAAGTGGCAGGACAAGCTCAAGGCTATCCAAGCTGATGTTACCAAGGAGGCTACCGTCACCGCTGCTATTGACAGAATCATCGAAGAGAGTGGCGCTTTGCACGGCATGGTTGTTAATGCTGGCCGGACAAATCACAAGGCTGCTCTTGATTTCACTGAGGAAGAGATTCATGCTCTCTTCGATATTAACGTATGTGGGCACCCAATTAGCGTTTGACTTATAGGCATTCGAAGTAGAACTGACATAGTACCGCAGCTTTTCGGTGCCTTTTACTGTGCCCGCGCAGCTGCTCGAGCCTTTATCAAGCTCGGCATCAAGGGAGCCGTTGTCTTCACAGCCTCCATGGCTTCATACCGTCCGAACAAGGTGAGCTCTTCACGGCCCTTCTTAGCAGCTCAATAGAATCTAATATCACACAAGCGTGTGCCTTCTGCTCCCTATGGCGCGACCAAGGCCGGCGTTCGTAATATGACTCATACGCTTGCTTTGGAATGGGCCAAGTATGGTATCCGAGTTAACTCTGTGTCTCCCGGTCTGGTAGAGACCGCGATGACATACTGGGTGTCGAAGCAACCCGACTGGGAGCAACAACTTAAGTATTACGGCGGCATGCCGCGACTCGCGCAAATTCAGGAGCTCGGAGGTGCCTATGTCTATCTTCTAAGCGACGCTGCGAGCTACACTACCTCAATCGACATTCCCGTTAACGGAGTTATTGGAAGTATGTTAATGCGGCCGCTTCCTTCGTACCTCATGTTGATGGCTAACTTTGTTCTAGTTTGTTAGAAGTCCAATGCCAAGTATTAGTGTCTGCGTAACTCTTGGATGTGGGGTGAGAAGAGTCCACATCACCTGGATCTTGTGACGCGCATTTAAAAGGAACGTGCATCTTGGCTAGAAAGTACGTCGAATTGCGTATGACAATGTCATATTGCTCGCGACATTAACGATCTGGAAACTACGTTCATTTGAAGATTATCTGTGATCTCTTGCATTTTGGGCTCTCGGGATTAAGTAGAACAGCATTCGACCATATAAACATGCGATGATGGCGGTTGCACCCTATACGAAGGGGTCCAGTGTTAAGACTGTGTTTCTTTTAGAATGTTCCCATGTACATTGCTTCACTTTGATCGGCTGGCTTTGAAGTCAAAATTTATCTATGGAAATCTAAAACTGCATTTCCCTGCCAAATGTTGAGGGATTGATGCGCGATGCAATTGCGAAGCCTCGAATTGGAAGTGGATATTGTGTTGCGCGGCATTGGGCACGGTGCTCCAATTGTGTTTTATTTTCTCTATTGCTACAAGCTGTGTGCCTCTGATCTTCGTCAAGGGATCTTGACGGTGGAGGGTTTACGCGGTAGGATTACCCGTCATGTTTGACCATAGAACACTCACGCTGTCACCGACAACTCAATAAACAACGTGATTACGTTTGATGTGTTTCTATAAATCAATTGAGAACCCTATTTTATGCCTTTGCATTCAACATGCAAAACAGAATCCTATTATTCGTGTGGTATTTTGATGTTGAAAATCTTGATGATGCTAGTCTAGGGTAGTGTGAATCCCCCATCAATTATAACATTTGACCCGGTCATGTAGGTAGATGCATCGCTGGCTAGAAATGTATATAGCTGTTGTACCGAAATTTAACTCAAGGACATAGATTACAGATCAGACGGGGGTTACTTACACCCTTGAGCTCTTGGGGTTGACAAGTTCGACCGCCAGGAATCATACTGAGCCATTTGGCCATCAATTCTTTGGGTTGCTTGGTGATCACTGCGTAGTCATGAGCGTCGCCCTTTTAGGCACGAGCCTCATCAAATGGCCGCATCGACTTACTTTCTGTGTGGACATATCCGGGGGAGACACAATTGACTCGAGCAAAGTCGGCCCACTCAACAGCTAGAGACTTAGCAAGCAGTAAGACGCCGGCCTTCGATGCATTGTATGCAGCCTGAGTCTGGGGCACATTGACCAGTCCTGCGCTCACAGATGCTGTAATAATCATAGTCCCCTTTCCTTGTTTCTTGAAAATCTTGCCAGCCGGAATCGCGGTCCACATAACACCATCATAATTGACCTTGTTGATGAAATCCCAAGTATTCTCAGTATACTCAAGTGACTTCACATTTTGGCACACACCGGCATTAGCTACCATGATATCGAGACGGCCATTTCCGAAGGTTGCAACAATCTCCTCAATAACATTCGCAATTCCAACACGGTCAGTTACGTCTGACTTGAAAGCCTTGACTCGCCGACCTGTCTTTTCTGCAACGCCCGCTGCGATGGAATCGGCATTGGTGCTTGTGTGGTAAATAAAGGCCACATCCGCCCCAGCTTCCGCGAGAGCTGTGACGATTTGAAGGCCGATGCCTCGGGATCCTCCGGTGACAATTGCAAGCTTCCCAGTGAGGGAGAACAAAGACAAGACGGGGGCATCGAGATTTTCTGGAAGGTTGAGAGGCATGATGGGTTGACCTAGGGGAATCTCCTTGTGATGTCAAGTTTAATGTGGAAGGTAATTTACGTCAAGGAAGAAAGGCCTGTGGTTCTCTTTCTTTAAATAGTTCTCTTGATTCACCGTTAGTATTCTACTAGGAGGGACCACGTTCAAACAGGTGGAGTTTTGCCATTGCTCTGATCGTGAGAGGGCCTTTGGCTCTTGGTGACCAGACTCTAGTGTAATCCAAGGTAAGAGCTCTTTGGGAGATTCAAGGCCTCGATCCTGGTATCGGCACGGGGGATACTGAGCTCGATCATTAGGTTCAGCCGAGACACATCCATGACTCGACCTAACCAATGAGCCCTTCAACAACAAGCCTGCGGAGTTAAGGCCCTGCTTGGTAGGAGGGGTTCCAATGCTCGCCTCGAGGGTACACTCACTCCGAACCATACCCAACCCTGCTAGTCGTATGCGGGGTTCTAATGCGGGGTTCTAATGCTCGCCTCGAGGGTACACTCTCTCCGAACCATACCCAACACAGCTTGCTAGTCGTATGCGGGGTTCTGATGCTCGCCTCGAGGGTACACTCTCTCCAAACCATACCCCACTTGCTATTCGTATGCGGGGACGCAGGCCTAATGCTGATTGAGTCGATTCATGCAAGGCGCAACGCTTCTCTAATCTAGGCAATGGGGCCTGGCATGACTGTGTCTGGGGACCCCGAGGTTCGCCTCTAGGCAGAACCCGCGGCCCTGGCAGAATCCGGGGCCTTGGATGAAGGGTGAAACTGTCCAATAGTGACGTAACTGACGCATACATCTATCTGGCCATTGTTAGGATTGACCGTCTAGACGGTCTTGGACGTACTCAAGGGTTGGTATATATACATTCTGCTGCACCCCCCCATTGATAGTTGCACTGCGTTAGCTGTACTTCTTCGACTTCAACCATATCAAGCTTTTCATCTCTTGAGGGCCTGCAGTCATGGCATTTCTCACGTTCGATCAGACCAAATCCTGGATGGTGGCGACACGGCTGCAGAAGCGGGCGCTCCTCATTGCTGTCAACGCCCTGGCCGGCATGTCTATCTTCTTCTTTGGTATGTCCGGCAACGCCTAATCACAAAACAAGAAACACAATGGGTTTCATGCTGACTCTTACTGTCAAACAGGTTACGATCAAGGTTTGATGGGCGGAGTCAACCAGAGCACCGATTACATCTATCGCATGGGCCTTGGTCACCTTGGCGAAGATGGAAGTCCCGTTATCACTCAAACCCTTCTTCAGGGAGGCATTATGGCCATCTTTTACTTTGGTACCCTCGTGGGCTGCCTTGCCGGCGGCGCGTTTGGCGACAAATACGGACGAATCGGAACTATCGGACTTGGAGCAGCTTGGGCAATCTTCGGTGCCATTCTGCAGACGGCTGCCATGAATCCATCGTGGATGCTTGGCTCTCGTTTCGTCAACGGAATCGGCACCGGTATCCTCAATGGCATTGTTCCCGCTTGGGCTTCAGAGCTGTCCGATTACAGCAGCAGAGGCACTTTCATCGCGATGGAGTTCACCCTGAACATCTTTGGCGTTGTTGTGGCGTATTGGCTCGCGTATGGTGTCAGCTTCATCGATAATGGCGAGTCTGAGATCCGCTGGCGGTTTCCAGTTGCCTTCCAGATCTTGCCCCTTCTGTTCCTTCTGACAATCTGCTGGGCGTTTCCGGAATCGCCTCGATGGCTTGTCAAAGCTGGGCGACACGATGAGGCGAGATACATCTTGGAGCGTCTTCGAGGAACTGATGGCGAGCAAGCTGGCGTGGCCGAGGCTGAGTACAACGATATTCGCAACGTCATCGAACTGGAAAAGAGCTCCGAGGGCACATCCTACCTTCACATGCTGTTTGGATACAAGTCTGGCAAGCTGCACACTGCTCGCCGGGTGCAGCTGGTCATCTGGTTGCAGATCATCCAGTGTTGGACTGGCATTGCAGGCGTAACCATGTATGGACCTAGTGAGTTATCCTAATTTCTCCTCCAGTCGAAGACCATAGTCCAAGGTTACTGACATGGAAATTCTAGCTATTTTCCAAATTGCCGGTTTTGGACCCAGCAAGACACAGTGGGTCGCTGGCCTGAACAACATCTTCTACATGTTCGCAACTCTGATTTGCGTGTTCACCATCGATCGCATCGGACGTAGATGGACTCTATACTGGGGCTCAGTCGGACAAGCTATTGCTATGTTCCTTGTCGGCGGCCTATCTCGCGGCGGACTCAACGCCCGGCTGGACGGCAACATCAGTGTTGCCAATCAGTGGGGGGCTGCCGCGGCGACCATGGTGTACTTGTATACCTTCATCTTCGGTGCTACATGGCTCACTGTGCCCTGGCTCTATCCTGCCGAGATCTTTCCCCTTCAGGTCCGTGCAAAGGGCAACTCTTGGGGTGTTGTTGGATGGAGTATCGGCAACGGGTAAGTGTTTTGTTCCGTCGTACAACCTTACTGCCGATATCTAATTGATGTATAGAACCCTTACCCTCGTGCTTCCGTATGTTGTCAGTGCTATTAACGAGAAGATGATGTACATTTTTGGTGCTATCAATGTTATAAGTATTCCCATTGGTGAGCATCACACACCCACAGTCACCGTCTCTGAACGTCCGCTGACGATACATATAGTATATGCCCTTTATCCAGAGTCCAATCAACGAACCCTCGAGGAAATGGACATGCTATTTGCGGCTCCAACTCCTTGGGCATGGGACGCTGAGACAACATTTGCAGCGCTGAAGCAGGAAATGGGTGGCATTGATGGAGGAGTTAAGGGGGAAGGACTTGATATTGAGGCCAAACGTGGTGCATCGAACTCTGCTCACCATGTTGAGAGTTCGTAAAGTGCGATGTAACATAAGAATGTCATCCGTTCGAAGACAGCGCCTCTGTTGTCCGACTGTCAGACGACATTTCTAAGACGTACCGTCGACATCTAGGATCGTTTGTTATGCAGTAGTAGCTTCTGACTTCCATCCAGTATTTTCAAGGCTAATACATATGTTGTCGCTGGTACTTATCTTCTATTATCCTTTAACCTTAGATCTGTAGCCTTCCCTTGACATGTATGCATGCAAATGCTGTCTAACATGGAGAAGTATCAATCCTCGAACTACCTGTCTTATATTTGAAGAAGTTGGACTCTTGATCAGCTTCTAAAGACTAGAAGGTTCGACTTGCATATGGCTTGAACTTCCAGATTCTCTACCAGATCTTCTCTTCAATGCTCAATCGGACCAATTCCCGAATATTTGGGGAGATTACAGACAATGACACATGTTATCCAAAAAAAGTCGAAGTTTTGCAAATTGTAATTTTCGAATCGAAATGTTTACAAGACTGAGCTAAATAATTTCATGTGGGAACTCTTCATCCACAGGCTCAGTGTGTTTTTCCATCCTTGGTGCCCTCGATTCCTTCAAGGTCGCTGTACAATCTCCACTGGTAGTCGAGGCTTGGATCGTTGAATCTTGCCTTGATGTCCAATGTTTCAATGGCCTTCATGTCCCCGGCGTCCAGTTCAAAGTCAGACTCGACATTTTCCTTGATCTGCCAATCAATGGTACTCTTAGGGATAACAGAACGGCCATTGTTGATGCCCCATGCCAGCACGATCTGCACGGCACTCTTCCCGTACTTCCGACCGAGCTCTTGGAGGAGCGGCTGGTCGATCACCCGCATCATGTGCGATACCTCCTTGCTCCATCCAGTTGAGCGATAGAAGTCGTTCATGTTACCTAGAGGGCTGAACTGAACCACGTGGATGCCTTGGGAGCGAAGCCACTCGTTGAATGCCTTCTGCTGCAAGTACGGGTGAACTTCCATTTGATGGACAGCAGGAACCTATTCAATCTAGCGTCAGCCAACGTCGCGCTTTCATCTCGACCAGGCTCCTGAGAGACTTACCACATGACATTCTCTAATGATTGTTTCCAGCTCGCCCTTGCTGAAATTCGAGACACCAATAGCCTTCGTCTTTCCAGTCTTGACCAACTTCTCCATGGCCTTCCAGGTATCCACAAAGCTTGTCTCTCCCAAAATCATCTTGCCGTTGCTGTCTCTGGGGAATCGATCTTCTCCTCTCGCAAAGGTGCAGGGGTAGTGCATCATGAGAAGGTCGACATATGGCGTATCCAGATCTTCGAGAGACTCATCCAGGGCCTTCTCAACGTCGTCAGGGTGAAAATTATTACACCATAACTTGGTGCCAAGGAAGATTTCCTCTCGGGGCACGCCACTGCCCTTGATGCCCCTTCCCACCTGTTTCTCAACATCATAAACCCTTGCAGTGTCGATCAGGCGTAGTCCTGCCTTCAAAGCCCGGGACACAGCATCTTCTTGTGCATCAGGGTCCTGAAAGGTTCCGAAACCGATGGCGGGGATGCTGGCGCCCGTATTGAGTTGGAAGCTTTTGGGGCGGGTGGCGATACCTCTTGCCTGCTCTTGGGCTCGAATCGCGCCATTAGCAAACGCCCTGGAGTTTGTCGCAGATGAGCGTAGCTGTTGTCGGAGAATGTTCATCGTCATGACTCGTGCAGGGTTGTATACTTTCTCGTTGAATGAATGAACGTTGAATGAATGAACGAAGAATCGCAGTACGGGTCCAGGCAAGACTTAAGAGCTGGATACTGACGAATAGTCAACCTTGCTTGTTTGCGGAAGCTCCCTCGATACGATTAATGACTGAAACTTCAAGATATTGGCAGACTTGAACGGGGATGATGTTCGACTATCCTGGCTGTCGCTTGACCGAGGAGGTGAAATTTTAAACAGCACGTTCCTTCTCCTCATCTCACTTGACCCCGTTGTAGGAGACTTCTAGGTTTCCCTCGTGCCGAGGGCGTCAACTACCCTGTGCCAAGAGGCCGCCGATAATGGCGCCGGGCATGTTGCCGCCACCAATGAAGGCTAGTTTTTTGGTCCATCTAGTGCATGTCACGCTGTCCATGCTGGTTCCGCTCGTGAGGCTGAAAAGGGCCGACAATTCCGTCTCGACCGGAGACGTACAAGTGCAAGATCCAGAATACTCGTAGAACGTGGATCGCCCGCGAGCTGCCGGCTCAAATTTTGAACGTTGAAGTCGGTCCCCGTCTCGACGAAGGCCGCTCTCTTCGTCAGCCCGCCCCGCACCGACCTGCTGGTTGAGCGACTAGTCCGCCGTCGACGCCACGCATTCGGAAGACTTCTACTCGTACTAGCTCGTCAATGGCTCCGCCAGGAGCAAGCTCGGCGATCACAACAAGCCCATTTCCGGGGGCGTGGGGTACGCACGAGCCCAAGTGTGCCTCCTGCGGCGCTGATTGCCCTCGGGTCTTGGAACAACCCTGGTCCTGGCCTTGAGGCTTGGGCAGCAAAAGAGATTGCCGCTGCATCCCCTGGATCCCTGTAGGTGCACGGTGCTTCTTTCTAAGCTCGGTTGGTGTCGGATAGAGGTCACCAAATTGGTAGCTTGTCACGTGACATCGTGAACAGGGGCGTGTGAGGCATTTCCTGCCACACACAACAACAACAACAACAACAACAACAACAAC
>PKSG01000466.1:38026-48843 GCA_002916505.1 Tolypocladium paradoxum
CAAGCAACACAGTCAAATGCAAGCACTATGAATGCCCTCAATTCTTCGTTCCCACGCCCTCGTGTGTAACCATCCGTTCGACGGCTACAGAAGGCCCACTAGCAGTACATTGCCTCACCGGACCTTCTGATAGTTAGGCAAGAGGCTTTACGACGAGAATGAGCTACATTTCTAGAAGCTTTCGCCACTTCCTGGACAACAGACTGCCTTGCAGTTTCAATCGGGTGATAAGGTGGCTCGCTCTGACAACGAGCCGAACATGGCTACCAGAAGTAAAGTCAGTGTTAAATAAACGTCGATTTCTTTCTGATGAGGACCTTGGCTGCTCTTCAGAACTCACGAGCCACTCGTAATGTTGTGTCTGGCCAGGTTCTCAAGCTCTTTGAATTTTGGGGGGAGAACAGCTTGCACGGTAGATGACATGAAATGAGGCAGAGCAATTGGAGCAAGCTATAGCCTACAACCACAATCGTCAAGCATTTCTCAAACTGGGGACGCTGAAACATCTGAGGGCGTTCCCCAATCTATACGTACATATTGATATATATAGCAGCTTATATTAACTCAATCAACAGCAGCCTCTCCAAGTACAATACGTAACACATCCAATACTCTTACTCGGGATCTTCTGTCGGACTCATAGTTTTGATTATATTCCCCCGTTCTGTTCACCCACATCTGGCCCGAGTTGGCGAGTCCTTCCTCAAGCGACTGAGCCCCTATAATCTCGAAGGGTTCCTGCAGAGACGCATGTTTTATCCCAACAGACTTAATTCTCTTGCCAAGTCTCAGTATCAAGACCTAGAAACTAGATCTAGAAGAGACGACCGATAAGATATGCCGGGGTTTAGACATCCCATCGTTCAAAGATTGGAGACTAGCGTACAGGAATAGTGGAGATATAGATCGTTTGTATTCAAACCAGACATCTCCTCTAGTGAGAAGATGATGTGACCTCTATTTACAATTTTGAGTGCGCTCATAAAGATGCTATTTCATTACGGCTTCAGCTATCTTAATCAAACGCAGCCAAAACAGCAGAGCTTCAGCTCACGAATGCGTCGCACCCCGAATAAGAACACCATAAACTGTGCGAAGCTTGGATTAAAGTCGATCTTTCCTCCCCAATGCCTTAAACACTACGAGAATTGTTTGTGTTTCCTGTTTCAACCACTCTACTCGGGCAAAGCAGCCACAACGTCCAGTCCCATTGGTGCATTCTTTGGCAATTCCAGCACCTTCATCGTAGATCGAGCCGGTTTATGATCGCCCAGGTACTCGGCAGACACCTTATTGAAAGCCTCGAATTGGTCGAAATCGGCAAGATACACATTTTGCTTGATGTTTCGATCAAGGCTGGTGCCAGACTCCTCGAGGATAATCTTGAGGTTCTCGAAAATGCGGCGAAGTTGGGTTTCGGCAGGGCCATCCACAATCTTCATCGTAGCTAGGTCGAGTGGAATACTGGCCGTGGTAAACACCAAGCTTGCATGGATGGCAGCATGGACGTAGGGGCCGATGGTGCGAGGTGCGCGGTCAGGGCAGACGGTCTTCATAGTGCTTTTTAGTGATAATGCCATGGATGAGGTTGAGAGATGTGTGACAATAGACCCTATGAGATTATTTTCTTGTGATCAAGCCTGGATTGAAGAGGAATGACCCCAACGCTTTTTCTCCAGTCGTTGTTTACTCTTTATTCATGACGTGGAGAAGAATGTAGAGAGTGGATGCCTTTGCCGTCGCCAACGCCGTAAAACGCGATACAAGATGATTATGTACGTCATGGAACTCTATTCAGAAGCATGTCCGTTTGGCCGTCAATCCTTTCCCTTCTTACGAGTCATGGAAGCTCGAGAAATTGGCCACGGCCAGTGGAACGGGCCAGCTACCCGCCCGCTGCTCGCACCCACACAGCGGAATCGACATCCGCTCGCGTTTAGGATGACAGGCGCGACATCGTTGGCCCTGAGGCGGACGTCGGTGCCGCGACCGACTGCTGGCTTCGAAAGTGCCCACGGGCGGATGCGGAGCCGACTTCTTTGCTCACAGTCAATTAGGCGAAACCACGAGGATACGCATTTACGACGGGAAACCCTACGAAGACCCCGAACGTCGGATCAAAGTCGTGCTCGCATGCGAGAGCGAATCAGGACCATGATAATCTCTAACCCCAGATCTTTGTGTACCTTTGATAGACGGATTCCCTAAAGCCCATTGCATTCTTGCGACACTTGGCGGCTGTGCTACGAGCCCGAGACAAACATTAGCCTAGACCTCTGCCCGAGGCTCTCCATGTCATACATGTCTAGTAAGTCAATCGAGGACCACCGAAGCTTTGCCCACTATCCTTGTAGCATGGCTCGTTCACGCATGAGCATCCCGCTCAACTAGAGTCTAGGCCAACAAACTAGAAGAGTACGCCGAATGAAGTCAGAGGAATATCGACTCAAGATTGTTCTTTGTTAAGAGATCTCCTTCTAGTATTCTATCCACTGACTTGAGATCTCTATTAGACCTCATTGCTTACATACTTCACCATAGTAGTCGGGCTGAACTCCTCCTTCACCGCTCTAATGGCCAAAAACCTCGACAAGATATGGATGCTGCCCGCCTTATCGTTGGTCCCGCTTGCTCGGCCTCCCCCAAACGGCTATTGGCCCACGACAGCGCCAGTGCTTTTGCAGTTGATGTAGAAGTTTCCTGCAGTATTGACAAGTCGGTCCTCCGCGAAGCGAACAACGTTACGGTCAGACGCAAAAATAGCACAGGTAAGGCCATATTGTAATGTTTCGTCAACAAGCTTACAAGCTTCCGCGAATGCTCCTTGGGGGTCATCATGCTTCTTGTCGTCATACACATAGACCACAAGGATCGGGCCACAGAGCTCCCTTGACAAAAGCTCATGGTTCGGGTTCGATCTACGGTAAACAGTTGGGTAGAGAAAATATCCCCTGCTATCGTCGTATATTCCCCCGCAACATAGCTCTAGCTCGCTATCCTTGCTGGCGGCATCGATAACATCTCGCAGCTTGTCATAGGAAGCAGAATGAATGACCGGTCCGACAAAGGTCGTATAGTCTATCGGGTTGCCCACGGCAAGGCCTTGTGTCTCCGAGACCAAACAATCCTTGAATTCGCTTTCCAAGGAGCTCGGCATATAGACGCGCGAGGTTGCGCTACATTTTTGTCCTTAGAATTCGAAGGCTCCGCGGACGGTGTGGACGATTGCATTGGCCAGGTCTGCAGAGTGATGGATCAAATATGCATTCTTGCCGCCTATCTCACCAACTATACGGGGATAGGACTTGAATCGGCCTTCAGCAATTCCGAGCCCGATATTGCCATAGAGTTTCCGAAAGATAGCCGTGCTGCCCGTGTAATGGAGAGCAGCAAACTCAGGATAAGACAAAACAGTCTTCGTTATCTCAACGGGGTCGCCCGGAACCCACTAGATGACATTGAGAGGCAGTCCGGCCTCGAGCAGGATCTTATATACCAGGTAGTTTGAGGCGATGGCATAGTCGGATGGTTTCCAGAGAACAACATTACCAACCAGGGCAGGCAGCGCGGCTAGGTTGCCGCCAGTAGCAGTGAAGTTGAAGGGTGAGACTACATATACGAAGCCCTGCAGGGGTTGATATTCGAGGCGGTTCCAGGTACGGGGGGGTAATGTGCTAGTTGGTACGAGTATAACTCTTCTGCGTACCGAACATTGAAGCGAAGGAAATCAACCAGCTCCGCAGCCGCGTCAATTTCGGCTTGCCAAGCGTTTTTGCCTTGACCGAGGATCGTGGTTACAAGTAGATCGTGGCGATATTTGCTCGAAATCAATTCGGCAGCCTTAAGGAATATTGCGGCTCTGTGGGTGAAGGGACCGAAGCCCAATCTTTTTGAGCCGCTAGGGCAGCATCAATGGCGGCCCCGCTCGGCGGCTCCAGCCTTATGGTAAGTAGCGACAATGGTTTGGTGATTGGCTGGGTTGACCTGTACACCTGTAGCCGATGTTCTGACCTGTTTCATTTAGAAGAGTTAGGCATTGGGCAGTTTAGAGGCTTGATGATATGAGCGATTTGGACTTACCTCCTGGCCGCCAATCACCAAAGGCACATTAACCGGGAAGGCCTTTGCTTCCTCGATAGCTTTATCTAGACTGTCCCGTTGCTCCGAGCCCTTCGCATCCAGATGTTGAGTGTTAAGTCGTTAGAACGGTGTCTGTGATGTCGCAGTTGGCCCTTGGTACTGACGCTGGAGACTAGGTAGGCTAAGTACTTACATTCGGCTCGTTGACAATCTGTGGCAGCTTGGCATTGGAGATGGTAGTCATGGTCACAAATATGTGTTCTCGCTGCTTTATGACCTGACCGGTTCCTAATTTGAGTTGTTTCAACAGACACTGAGGCATTGACACCTTGAGATTGAAGTATTTGAGAATTTATTCTGGGACTACAAAAGTGATATGAGCGGATGTGGTTCCCGCCTTGACGGAGTGGCTTGCCGCCCTCAACATTGATTGACTGTGGCTATGGTCTCCGCCCCACACCATGAGGTAGCGGATGGCTCAGCCGCCTGGGCCAGTTTACATGTTATTCCCCCTACCAGCGGGGAAGTGAAAAGGGTGCCTTTGATGAAGCGGCTACGATGCCCGTCACAAATTCAGCCGCGATCATGCCTGTGCATTGTGCTTCAACACGTGAGCCGATCGAAAGAGAAGCCAGAGAAATTCAGAAGGGGGAATCAATGGCTAACAGATGATGATGATAGATAAAGCTTCTAGGCAAGAGTGGCTCGTTTATTAGTATATTCTCAAGGCTATTCCCAATATTAAAAAAACATCACTGCCTTCAACAACGTCATGCCACATCCAATTGTTCATGAAAGTAACTTCATCTTGCAACTGTCATTCTTGTGCATTTACCATTTGGGCCAGAGAAAGTATCTGCTCAGGCGACAAGTCGTAGAAAGCCCCGGCCGCTGCGTCGGGCAGTGGAAGATCACTTGACTCGTATTACTGCTGGAACTGGGAATGAGTGGCAAGTTCCGTACCATCGGGGTGATCACGGGCATTCTGATCATCGCCTCTGGAATGCGACCTCCATAACTGGATCATATCATATAGTTGTTCGACGTCCCCCTTGCGGAAGCGGGCCGGTCTACATCCGCGGTTGATGAATTCGTCGAGAAGCTGGCTGGCTTGGCCGTGCATAGTCAGATAGGTCTTATCGTCGGGGACAATGAAAGACAACATGACTAAAACGAACCCGGATGCAAAGGTTCACTCGAGATCAAACGGCAGAGCGCCACCTATCGTGGACACAGCGGAGTTAGCATGGTGCACGCAATTTTCTGGTTTGAGGTGGTTAGGACTGAACACACCTAGAAGACTCTGTTGATGCAGGACTTTGAGAACTCCTAGCATGTTCTTACAGGACTCCCCACAAGTGCGAAGTAGAGCAGATGTAGTATCCGAAAAAGTGCGAGTTGGTTCCCCATTGCTGCCTCTTCCTTGCAACTTTGTCCGGAAGAGGTAGAGTAACAACGGATACATGGTGAGTAGAATGATCTGAGTTGTTAATAGAGACTTTATGTAATTTCTAGGGCGTGTGGCGTTACCTGGTGATAAAAGAGATGCAAGTGAGCGGCAAGACGAGACAGACTGCCATCGGGTGTTTCGTAGGATCACTGGAAGCACCCATTCAGATCACTCGCGATCGAAGCAATTCTTTCCAGGACCTGATGCACGCAAGGTAGGAATGTGCTTCTCAGCCGGCCCTCGGCACCGTAAACTTCTGAGTAAAGTATTAGAACTGGGGAGAATGAAAGCCAAGTCGTTCAAGTTGGACAGCTTCACATGGATGAAGAGAGCCATGCTATCTCTGGGGCCGTCTCGGGGGGGCATTGGTGTTGTGATATCAAGACCTTGGTTGGAGATTGGAACCCACATTGGGGAAGAAAACTTTCGATCCAAGATATACACCGTCCACCACGCTCTGTGGCATCGCTCCGTTGCTTCGGGACCCCAGTCCTGTGTAGGTCGTTCTCGGTGTAGCCCAAACGTGGCGGCTATACGCTGAGCTTGACCTATCTGGCGAATGAATGATCATTAGGCACCGGGTTCACGATACATTTCGGCGAAGCTTTGAGGGGTTTGGAAACCCACATAAGTATATGCTGCGTTTCGCTGATCAGCACACTGCAAGTAAAGGGCTATCGAGCAAAGCGCCTCAACGGCGGTCAAAGCGTCCGAGATCAGATACAACAGATCGGGGAGCATCTGTTTAGCTCGGAGGAAGAAATCGGACCCTGGAAGAACAATAGCCCCGTTGGCAGGCTGGATACTGAGGGCTTTTGCAAGTGCCAGGAGGGTCAAGAACTGGATATACCAGATCTTGTTCTTCGTCCCGACCTCGACTGGGGAGTCATAGAACGCATGAAAAAGATTCATGAACTGGCGTTCGTCGTAGAGATGATACAGAGGTCCAATGTGGAACTTCACACCATTCAACAGGTAGAGAGCGTGGTCCCTTGACGGTAGGTTGCTGAAACTTGCGGGATTCTCAAAACCGGAAGATCCCCAGCTCAAACTATACGCTCGGCTCTCCTCGTTCAGAGGGATATTTGGTAGTGACAAGTCTTCGCTATCGAGGTGGTCGCGAACAAGCATCAACGTCTTGTGGCTAAAGTACCACGTTGAAGACTCGCCTAGCCATCCTGCGCGCTTTAGTCAGCTTCCACCCACATAAGCTTGAGAAGGATGATGTCTACTAACGCACCCAGCCCTCTCCATCGGCGACGTAGACTGACGGGTTGGCCGCAAGTGGATTGGAGGGTTCTGTATGGCTGCTTGTAGACGCATTGAAGATGGGTGTTTGCAGTGGCTGATTCCGGCTTGCAAGATGGTCTTCGTGATCCCCGTGGACTTGATCGGGAACGTCAGAAGTGCTTCCAGACCCGTCATCTACGTAACTCGGGGCCGCCGCAGACTCAACGTCTTCTGAGCTGGCTGCTTATTGAAGTCGTCTGAGATACCTAAAACGGGGACAAAGGAGAGACATGGTCAGATTCAGATTCAAGTGCCAAAGAGGGCGCAAACAGACTTTTGAGAAACAACCACTCTCCGTCCTTCGTCATCATATTGGCACTCGACATTTCTGCGCGTGCAATTGACGCAGGGACATGACCCAGAGCATCGAATCTTTCTTCGCCTACATCTCTGACAGCTGGAGTGGATCACGTGTGTAAGTTATGGATATGCTATGCAAGGGCGGAATGATTGGCAGAAAGGAGTCTTACGCATTGCTTACTCGGCGACCTCCGCGGTTCGGCAAGACTGTAGAATTCATGACAGGAAGCCAACGCCCCGGTGAGCAAACGGAAAGAGATGAGAGGGATCGAGTTCTACGCTGCGAAGGATCAATGAACGTTCAAGGTTAAAAGGAAAAGCAATGTCAGGAGAGGTTCAGTAGCATCAGATGAAGTAATAAGCAGAAGCTGCGATTGCATGCACGTGATCTTGAAGCAGGTACTTTGCGAGCTTTGATCAGTCCTCCATCGTCCTTCACCTACCACAGAGGGCATCCGTAAGACTCTGAGCAAAGTTTCTCTTAGGCTTCTCCTCTTCTGCATCCTCTTCATCATACAACCGACGACCCTGCACCAGATCCATCTCCCTGGCCGTGACCCGCCTGGTCCGCCTCCACACCTTAAAGACAATAATGTTCAGTAGGTATATAACAATGCCCAGATAAGACGTTATGAACTTGGCAGGCTTGAATCCGCCAATAAACGCCGAGTACCCACTGAAAACGATGATGGCTGCCGTCACCACAAATGTAAAATATACCGAACAAGGCTGCAGAGGTCCCTTCCATGGTAAACCTGCCCGGGTAATACCCTGAGCCTTGATGCCTCGCTGGAAACAAAAGTAAGTGACGATGATATTGACCCAATTAATAAGCCCGAGGACAGTCGATAGTGAAACAAAATATCCAAAGACCGTCGAAGATGAGGTTGAAACGTTGAGAAAGGCAAGGCAGATGAAGAGCGACGCGGCTATGACGGCGTAGATGGGCACGCCGTGTTTATTTGTTTTGGCAAAGAGAGCAGGGGCTTGATGATCCCGAGCCAAGCCATATAGTGTTCGGGAGGCAATGTAGATATTTGTTGATCGGCCATTATCAGCAAGCGTCAATAGCCGGCGCCGGGCTTTCTCATGCAGTGCAGAGCGGGAAGGCGTCTGGAGCGAGCATACCTGAGTTTGCAAAGCTCACGGTAAACATGAGGAAGCTCGCATTGACAATCCCCGGTAACGTCTGGATGCCGGCAAGCCTGAGGGCAACGACAAATGGCGACGCGGCTGTTGAGGGATCAGCCATGGCTTCTTTATCACTCAAGGACCCATCCTACCCGCGCTGGTCTTCTCCTTGTTGGCAGAGAGCAACAGATCGTTTGTGTACGGCACCGTCATTCCAAGGACAATCACGCCGCTAATGTAAAAGACTGCAATTCGCCAAATGGTCTGCTTAACCGCCCGCGGAATCGCTCGTCGAGGGTTTTTCGTCTCGCCATACGTGATTCCGACCACCTCGCAGCCCATGAACATGAACGCCGCTTGCACCATGCAAGACCAGAAACCGAGGAATTTACCCAGGGTCCCTTCTTCCAAGTACGGAGCGAAAGCACCGGGATCGTTCCAGTATCGAAAGCCGATGCGGTATGCGGATGGAGATCCGCCCATGGATATAATGAAGCAGCCTAGAATAAGACCGACGAGCACTATAATCTTGACAATGGCCATGACAAACTCGGTCTCGCCAAATTTCTCGACGGTCAGAAACTACCGTCCATCAGATCCCGAACTCGCTAAGAGCTGAAACCGAGGACTAGGGAGACAAGGGAGCCACTGAGGTTCAGAGCCATGACAAAGGCACCAAAGACAGCAATCCAAACTCCGACGTCGATATCTTCCCTCTAGTACTTCATGATTAGACCGGTTGCCGTAAGATTGTTGGCGAGAAGGACGGAATACCCGAAGAAGTAATTCCAGCCGGTGGCGAAGCTAAAGGAACATAAGCCAGCGTCAGCTCGAGCATTGAAGTGACATGTGGTAGATGTACCCTAAAGCAGGATCGACGAATCTGGTGGCATACCCACTGAAGCCCTTGTTCATGGGTGCGAAGATGGCCATCTCCGCGAATGCCGTCATGACGGTGTACACGCATGAGCCCAAGATGCAGTAGATGATGAGAATGCTACCTGGCCCCCCGGAAGCCAAGGCTTAGCCGCTTCCGATGATCAGGCCCGTACCGATGGACCCGGCAATGGCAAACACGTTGACGTGACGCATCTTCAAACCCCGTTTAAGATCGGTCTGCACCTCGACCGACGACGTCTGTTGGCCTTCGGCGCTTGCCCGCCCCTCGGGGCTATCAGGTCGATCAGCCACCGACGCCATGCCGTCTCTTTTTGTGAGAAGGTAGGATATAATCAGATTGAAGTAGAGTGCTGGGAATCTCAGATATCGAAGAGGACTGGATTTACCCCCGATTATATGCTCTGTATCGGACCGAGATCCTAGCGCGGCCCATCGGGCCGGCATTGTCGGCATCCAAGCAGGAGCGCAGCAATCGAACACTGGGCCAGGCAACCACCTTGTTTAATAAACGGCTTCTTACAGTCGAGAGAATCCGTCATCTGTGGGAAGTTCAACCACCCGCTTAAACAGCTTCGCACACTGAACAGCACCGGACGTACCGGCTTAACAAATTGCCATCATGGTCCGTTATTGGCTGTGGTAAATCTGTCCATCATTTGTTCGAGAATGCCTCAACGCATTCCGGAATAGGTACGCTAGGAACTGCAATCGCCGCAGGAATACTCGACTCAATCGACAAAAACACTGTCAAACGCCTCATTGCCACTGTAGGCACCGAGTCTTCTAGACGCCGTCTTGAAAATGCGCTGTCCAAACACTCGTCACGACTCGAAGTACTGCTCCACCAAGAATATCTTCGTGCGATTCGAGAGGCAGATGTGGCGTTGTTGGCTGTAAAGCCCGTCAAGAGAGAAGAGGTCTTCGGATCTCCGGGGGTCAGAGAGGCTCTGCGTAGCAAGCTACTCATCAGCATTATGGCCGGGATCTCGACCAAAGAATTAACCCGTCTGGCGCTGGGGGACCAACATGCCCCAGACGATCAGGGCCCGCTTCAGGTTGTTCGCGCGATGCCTAACATGGCCGCGAAGATTCGACAGGCCGTGACTCTTTATACCGCCGACTTGGACACGCTATCGAAGGATAATCTTGAAATTGCATCTTGGATCTTCAATCAGGTTGGCCACACCCAGCATGTAGCTGAGAGCACCTTCGACATTTCTGCCGTCCTCGTTGGATGTGCCGGCTCGCTATTGCTGCTGGCCGTTGATGGCCTGCTGGATGCTGCTGTTGCGGAAGGTGTGAAGCGGTCAGAAGCGCAGAATATGGTTGTAAACAGTGCGATTGGAATGATGAAATTGGTACCCGCGGGAGACCATCCAAGTGTGTTGCGAGAGAAGATTGCCTCTCCTGGAGGATGTTCAAAAGGGCTCTGTTGGAGCTAGAGAATCGAGGAGTCAGAGCAGCATTCACGAGTGCAATCATGGCGGCGGCCGAGCGGTCAAAGCGTATGTCACAGTCTTAGCTCAGTTTAATCCAAATACCTACGGCCACTGCGCCAAATCTACTACTGTCACATACATGAGACTAGGGAGTGGACGTACGTGACGCTGAGGTTGGTGAGGGACGCCGCCATAAACACGCCAAGCCTCTTGGGACCCCCCCCCCC
>PKSG01000466.1:48933-86902 GCA_002916505.1 Tolypocladium paradoxum
AGATGTCAGAAAAACGTCACCCATAATTGCTTCGCAGCGCATGAATGAGCCTCGCGCCTGACCCTGCCTACCTTGACCTTCTGCGCACATGTCAGGGGTTCCCAGGAAGTCGAACAGCAAGCGTCGCTCTGAGGAATGCTGCCATGGACGGCGCAATCTGGAGAGCTGTGCTGGCTTTGCACATTGCCCTGATCTTGCGCTCCCTGGCGGGCCGCCACAGCCACGGCTTCTGTTGATTTAGTGCCCCCTGGCAACAGGAACACCGCAGCGACTCGGAAATCCCGAGACTGTCTTGTCTGAGCTAATATCAATTGTCATGTCTTGGTATGCGAGGTGGGCTCTGTCCTCCCATCTGACCCCCCGAACGCATTCATCTTGCCGTTCTTGAAGCCATCAGGCAGATCACAGTAATGCCATTCTACAACGTTGCTAATTCAGTCCAGGCCATTGACGTCATTCTGAGTCCCCTCACATGTAAGACTCGCTGGGACCTGTGACTTTGTTCAGCCTGGTACTTCGTCCCTGTACATAACTTACAACACCACCTCATTACAGATGGAACGCAGCAGTCGATTGACTTTTGGCAAGAGGGGTTTGATACCGCTGCATCCTGACTATTGGCAGCTTTGCTGTGAGCGATATGATATAGGACAACGCAACGTGTTGTCATAATTTAGGATTCCCAGACAAAAGGCCGCCGAGTGTGCAGTTGACCGTTGTACGAAATGTCTGGCAGTTGTCTCAAAGGTTAGTGCAGTTGTATCCAGCCGTATCAGTCAAGTTCCCCGGAGCCTCAGCTGAACTCCGCGACACATGTTGGATGAGCCACTCAGAGTCTAATCCATCGAACCGTACTTCGCACTAGTGGAGAGATCCTCCCCTAGTGCAAGCCTCACAAGCATAATGACGTGAGCTGGTTAACAATGTACCAACTCGACCTTTTCGACCTTTAGCCGGTACCCGCGTCTTTCACTTCCTAAGCCCACACCTATAACGCCAACGGGTTGAGTATAAAAAAGAACGGTCCTCTAGTGCTCTGGTCTGCTAAAACTATTCCTGCGAGCATCCCTGCGGTATCCCACAAGTCTTCCATTCAGTGCCATTGCCACTTGCTAATACCTCCTGCTACCATGTCTGAGATCCTTATTGGCGAGTATCTCTTCCGTCGGCTGAGAGAGATCGGCATCGAGACCGTCTTCGGCGTCCCTGGCGGTATGCCTCCTTCGAACTCGGGGATAGGACGTAAAGTTCATGTTCATGGGTTCAAGGACTAACATGAATCAGACTATGAACTCTCGCTTCTAGATCTCGTCCCCAAGGTGGATCTGAAGTGGGTGGGCACTCCCAACGAACTAGTGGGAGCCTATGCTGCAGATGGCTACGCGCGAGAAAAGGGAGCCGGAGCACTCGTCACTACCTTTGGCCCTGGAGAACTCAGTGCACTTTGCGGCATCGGCGGAGCCTTCTGCGAATTCGTTCCGATTATTCACATCGTCGGCTATCCTACAAGCCAGGCTCAGGCTAGCGGAAAGATCCTTCACCATACCCTGGGCGACCTCAGCTATGAGTGCGTGGTATCCATCTTTTCCAACTGTCTGTTGCTAACTGGGGGCAGTCATTATGTCAAGATGTCGGGCCAGATGTCGTGTGCCACCGCCATACTCAAGGATGCCTACACAGCGGCCAGTGAGATTGATAGGGTTTTGAATGGTTTGTCTTGTCGGCTTCAACCGGGGTGCCTTGGCTGACAGAAGCCAATAGATATGCTTTACCATTCTCAGCCCGGATAGTAAGTGCCCCTTTCTGAGTGTGAACTCAACTCACGCCGCCTAGCATCGGGATCGCAGAAGATGTCGCATATTCCAAGATTCCCGTGTCCTACCTTGAGAAGAAGATTGCCACGACACTTCCCGAGAACAACCCTGACATGGAAAAGAAGGTGGTCAAAGAAATCATTCGGAATCTGGAGTCAGCAAAGAGTCCCATCATCATTGTCGATGGCGGCGCGGCTCGAGGAAGCTGGGAGAAATTCGTGGGAAGCCTTGTTGACGCGCTGAAAGTACCTTTTTTCACAACCATTCTGGGGAAAGGCGCGGTGGACGAACAGAATCCACTCTACGGCGGCAGTTACGTAGGCGTTGGGTCCTTGCCAAGCGCTATCAGAGCCGTCGAGGACTCTGATTGCATCCTCTGGCTCGGCAATCTCCCTTCCGACTTCAATACGTAAGTGTCTTCCGTCTATTTCCCTGATGAACAATGCTAAGTTTGTTATAGCGGGATGTTCTCTGAACATGTCAAGACATCGATGATCATTGATTTCCAGCGCTTCTTCATTAAAGTGAGCTCAAGCTGCCAAAGCTAGTCAAAACTCCTTTGACTTACTAATCATTGGGTAGGTCGGAGATGCAAAACACGATGCCAAGATGATCAAAGTAAGTTACTGTTAACATGACAATAGAAAATACTACTAATTACTTGACTCAGGTTCTTCCGAAGTTGATCAACGAAATCAAGTCCAACAGCCTCCTAGCAACGCGCAAGTCAGGCGTTGAGCTAGCCAGGCCCCCGAAAGTTCCAATGCCCAAAGGCATCGGGCAAGACTGGCTCTGGGATGTGAGCAAATCTCGCGATGTATAAAAGACGCCGCCATTGATCCAGAGAGGGCTGACATTGCTCGCCAGCGTCTGTCCTTCTTCCTGCAGCCTGGCGACCTAATTGTTTCGGAGACAGGCACCTCCCAATTCGGTATCCAGCTGACCACTTACCCAACCGGGGCGAAGGCTTGGACGCAGGCTGTCTACGGCAGTATTGGCTACGCAGCAGGTGCCGCAATTGGACTTTCCATCGCCGCGAAGGAGATGGGGACGTACAAGCGGATGGTTCTCATCACGGGCGAAGGAAGTTTGCAGCTCACTGTGCAGGCGTTCTCAATGCTCAACAGGCACGGCATCGTTCCTGTCGTGTGAGTGACTGGGAGCATCCATGAACCTTGTGTTACAAATGACGGCTGACGAGCTATTCAGTTTCATCCTCAACAACTACGGCTACACTGTCGAGCGTTACTTCAACGGCTGGGAAGCGAAGTACAATGACGTGCCGATGTGGGACTACTCCGCACTCTTCCGTGCCTTTTCACCTGAGATCAAGGTGAAAGCCTTCAAGGTTAGCACCGCGGCCGACCTCGATAGCCTTCTTTCCGACAAAGAATTCCGGACCGCGAATCATCCCCAGGTATGTGATCTAGGAGGAATGAAAGTGATGGGATGTGATTCATGTCAATGCTGACTCTGATTTTTAGTGCGTTGATATGACCATGGATCCAAAAGATGCTCCAATGCTTCTCAAGGGTGTGTTTGAGGCGAAGAGTAAGGCAATTCGCAGCTGAAAAGGCAAAGAAGACATAATAGTACGCGAGTCCAAGGTCTGTATTTCTTCTCGAGGCCACGTTAGTGAATAAAGGTTATTTTTTTTTGCCTATATTATGCTTGCAGTGCTTTGAGGCTCGATTCCCACCACCCAAGACTAGTACGGTGGTAGCCTAGAAGGAAGGAGGGAGGAAGGAACCTTAAGCCCAAAAGTGGATTCGATTAAGGAATGCCAAGGTGAGAAAGCCGAGTCTCTCCGTAAGGAGCCCGCTTTATCCCCCCGACTTTCTGCCTTGAGCACTGACTATCGTGACCTCGAGGCCGGGGTCTAGAGATATTCCAATAAACGCCTCCCATACCGTGGCCCCAATATGACCCCATAGGGACGGGAAATAGGGTCTACTCGTACTGCCATGCTCCCGAGATTCCTCGACAATGATGCCGTAACGCCGTCCTCGCTCGGCCATCGTGACCCCACGATCTTTCTTCCACACCATCTCAACAGCCTTCCGCACCGCATTAACAGCACCAAGCAAAGGCTTAATTCAATGGACAGCACACCGGGGGACATGGCACCCTTTGCTCTCGTTGGACCCAGACAGTCTACAATTGTGTCCCGGAATGCTCTCGGTTCCAGGTTTTGGTCCAATCAGTCATATGGATCTTTCCCCTGTCTGTCGTGCCTCGTAGCGGGCCTCGTTTCAAGTTTCGTCCGATTTGGTAAAACAAGAGGAGGAGCGGCCTTCGATCTGTGTCCATGCCACCCTTGTTGAGGCAAATGAACCTCATCTTAAAGAAAGCGCGCGCAGGGACGGTGAATGGCCGGTGCAAAGCTAGAAAAGGAGGAAACGGAAGCTTAGATCGTAGCAAAGTAGAGCATACTTTACGTGGAATATATCGAGACACTTGGTTGCTGGATGGGAATGACAGACCCTGAGACAGGGATAAAACAGAAAACCATAACGACGAGGAAGACAAGGGGCCTGTTGCTGCAGACAGACATATCAGGGACATCGGGATCCGTAAGATCAGACGGCTTTACCATCGATGTGAAAGGATCGCCTTTTTGCTTGGGCAGTGTCTTCCATTCTCTCTACTCAACCTCCTGTTGCTCTTGGCTCTTGGTGTGGTGGTTTTCTCCGTCAATCTGGCTGGCCACAGGTTGCAACGTAGGATAGCGGAAGATGTCTGCTACCGCTGGTTCGATGCCAACCTCGCGAGCCTTCATCACAACTTCTGTAGGCGGAGGGATTAAAACTATGATTGTGCTTGGCTTAATCACATTGTTTGCTATTCTAGTTCTCTTCTGGACATATGGGTCCAGATTCAGCCCACGCATCAATGGCAAAGTCAAGCCTCCCGGCCGGCCAATCGAGAACTATGGGACGTTCAAGATTGAGGCCGATGAGGCAAAGTGGAGCGGAAGGAACATAGTTCCGCCATCAATTGCTAGTTCAACCTCAGCTTCACCTGGGGGCTGTTCAGGTACTTTCTGTTCACGTCCGGACCCGATATTCTCCTTCAACTAGGGACTAGGACATGGAGAGATTCGTCCCAACTACGACCGGAGTAACGACCAGTACGCTTGTTGGTTCCTTAGCCCTCGAATGATCTACGCCAACGGCATCATCACCAGAGAAGAAACTCTCGAGGAATTGCAGGACACTAGATGGCTATTGTCTGCGAGAAGCTTGGCCTGAAGGAAAGCCCTACTGGACATTGATTGTGGCTGGGGCCTCTTGCCAAGTTTGCAAGTGTCAACTACAGCGCCATGATCAGCGGTCCCACAATCGCTGAGAACCAGAGGGCGTGGTGCAACGATGTTCTCCGAAGGGCGGGAGTCCCCGAGGAACAAAGTCGCATTCTCTACATGGACTACGGAGTACGCCCAAGAGAAAGTACAACAAGATTTCGCAGCTCGAATAACACGTCTGCATTTCAAAGACTCACGAACTTTTCCCGATAATTCTACGACATGCTTAAAGATGGCGGCGCGATATACGCGCAGCTCTCTGGCCTGAGATAGACATGGCAGTACGAGGGTCCTATTTAGGGACCATTTCTCAACAAGTATATCTGCCGCGGTGCGGACGCTTCCTCGCCGCTTAGGAACTACAAGCGATCTCTCGAGAACGCCGAATTCGAGGTCAAGAGGTGAGCAACTGTTACTATGCGGAGCAATCACAAATGGCTAACAACTCATAGTGTTGATACTGTCGGGGTTCACTACTCGGCAACCCTCTGGAGACGCTACCGAAACTGGGTTGGCAATGGTGAAGAAATGAAGGCCAAATAAGACCAACGATGGGACCGAGTGAGTCGTCACCGCCAATGTTGGATCGTTCAAGCGCAGAGGCTGACGGTCCTTAGATCTGGGAGCCCTTCCTCGCCTGGTCGGCCATCGCATCGCGCCAGGGTAGTGCCATGTGTTTCCAGATTTTGGCCGTGAAGAATCTCCATTCTACCCATCGCATCGGCGGAGTTGGGTCTCAATATGGCCTCTCCGGTGCACTTGCCACGAGCGAGGCAGCAGGCAAGGCGACTCTTCTGAAGTAAGATGATGCCCGGTCCTCACCATGCCGCCGATGCGGTGGGCCAAAGGCCATACGCCCACCACGGCGGGACAAACGATATGGGAACGTTGGGGTACATATCATGTAATAGGGCGTCGGCTGGACCGTCGGGCGCGCGCATTGCATAATCACACAGGTGCTAACCATTCACTACGGCCGGTAGAGACATGGAAATAGAGTATTGCGATCGCTGCTTCACCCTGTTGCCTACAAAACATCTCGCAGCCATGACTTTAACTTCTTGCCTTGTTCCGTCTCCGTCTTATCTCCAACGTAAATGTTATATACGGGAGCCACGTGGGCCTCCCGCCTCCCTATAAACAGCTCGACAGCGGGGAACCCGGCCTGTTATGGTAAGTCTCTGTCGCTTTCTAGTATGGGAGATGTCCCAAGTCAAAGGGCACCTGGGTCAGGGCTTTTGTCTCACCTTGAGCTTTTGAACAAAGTCTTCGATAACAGGCATCAAGACCTCATTCTGGCCTCCCAGGACCAAAATCTGCTTCACCGGGAAGTCCTTGAACCAGCTTGATGGCGCATCAGAGGCGTCAGTGTAGTAATCCCTCGTCGCGCTCCCGAGATAGGCGCGCGACCATGGCCCACCGACATACGGCGTTATCAAGTCACCGCCGTAATAGATGTCCTGTTCGCTATGATTCTCGTCGAGTGACGTCCATGGCGCGATAGCGGCGGCGCCCGCAAGCGGCTCAGCCAGTTTCAGCTCCGCGATGGCCGGGTGAGGATGGGCTAGATGCGACAGCACACCCACGACCAGGTTGCCGCCAGCGGAGTCGCCTCCGAGCAGCACTCGGGCAGGGCAACAGTGTGTCTGCGTCAGAATGTATCGCAATGCTTCGACGGCTTGGGTGAGCTGGGTGGGATATTGCGCGTGAGGGGCCAGGGTGTACGTCAGGGCAAAGACAGCTACGTCCTTGCCCGCGGCGCGGGAGGATTTGATGAGTTGCGCCCAGAATTTGAAGTAGCCGATATTGGCAGGCAGGCAGAAGCCACCGCCTGCGAGAAGTCATTCAGTCTCTGCACAGGCCGAGAATGGTGCCTGGCAATCAAACGACTTACCGTGGTACCAGATCAACACGTTCTGCGCATGCTTATCGCCAATCCAGTGCCCCTTTGCTCCATGGCCCAAGTCTACCGTCTCCGGCTTCACTCTCGCGGAGCGCGCATACCGCTCGTACAGTACGTCTGTCGCTGGGGAAATCCATCTGTCGCGGCATGTCAGGACATGGCCCACTATTGCGGCAGCGATGATCATGGACATACTGCAATTGGAGCGGGGACAGGCGTTGTGTGGCTTTGCGCAGAATGGCATAAGCGACATGTAAGAACAAGCTCGGGGCGTCTTGCTGAGACCGCGTGATTCCCGTCAGTGCGGAGAACAAGGCCGTTGAGATGATTGAGACCAGTGCTGGGAGCACGTCCAGCTTGCCCACGAGGGACAACCGCTGCTTGACCACCGTTTTTGTCTGCATCTTGATGTAGCTCCGGAACCTACTCCCGACATAAACAATTGAAGATGCTTCCAGAGTGCGGCGGTGATGAATACCTGCTGTTAGTATAATGCCGAACGATGGTCCTTATGCAATAAGAAAAGAGCTGGACCTCCCAGCGGACGAAGGGAATGAGACCTCAATCACTCAGAGAGACGACAGCCTCCAATCCTACATACCTAGCCTGTGGTGAAGTTTAGAGGCCGCAGCAGCGCGAATTTCCCATTTGAAAATTGAAGCCCCTATTCGTAAATTAATCCGCCAAAAAGCTGCCTCGGATGCGGGAAGCAACATTCCACCGGCTCCCCGTCTCCGCCGTGAGAAGCGGTGGTATTAGAGCGGCTCCGGAGTCCGCTCCTCCGCTCCCTGCAATCCACAAAGCGCCAACCACATTCGGCAGTATCTCCAGGGCAGGCTTAGAGGCTATTAGATGTGGAGTCGGTGGACTACACGAGGACAGGAACCAGTGGTCTGCTAATTCAGCCACTTTTCCGGGCCCGTGGTTCCTACGAGGGTGGGCAAACGCCATCTGATATGCCCAAACACTAAGAGCTTTTTGTGGCTGTCTCTAGATGTCTTTCCCGCTCTGATCGCCCGCATTTAGCAATCAATGGCAGAGAGGGGGCACCCAAGCGTCGTTGATCTCGCAACTGTGTATCACTGTATCCACCCCACAAACTGGAAATTCCTCCTTGGCCAGGAATCTTCCCATATGTACAGGTCGCCATCTTAGTTGTGCAAGTCAACGGAAGCATTGGAATGATCAAACCCCACAGAACTTGACCAGATTCATCAATCCTTTGAATTCCCGACTTGTCTGAAAAGAAGTCCATGACGGATAGGCAAAGCAAGCAAGCCAACCTGAACCCGTAGCGCCTTCGCCCTCTTCCGAAATCTCTTTCCCAGATGGCGGATCCAAGGCCTGACTCGCTGTCCTGGGCGGCTGGCTGTCATTCATTACGAGCATAGGATTCCTCAGCAGCTTTTCCGTGTTGCAGGGCTACTATTACAGCTTGACCGTACTGCCAGCATATGGCCCCGACGACATTTCGTGGATAGGCAGCCTGCCGATCTAGGGCTACTTCTTGTTTGGTTCATTCTCCGGCAGGCTATTAGACATCGATGGACCAAAGGCGCCAATCGCTCTGGGTGGATTCTTCATGATCCTTGGTACCATGATTGATGGCATCTATTTCGACAAAGTACTATCAATTCGTTCTCTCTCAGAGAATTTGCTTAGATATCGGATTTGGCCTTGCATTCACCCCAACCTTGGCCGTTCAATCTCAATGGTACTTGGAAAAGCACGGATTTGTCGTCGGCTTGGTCATGTCTGGTCAGAAGTTGGGCGATGCGTGCATTCCGAAGCCCATTTATTAACTCTCGTTGCAGGTGACATTTGGCCAATAGTAGTAACAGGCTCATCAACTACGAGGGAATATCCCTGGGCTAGACGCTGCACACCATTGGCTTCATGCGATTAGTCCTCATTAGCATCGCAGCACTGCTGGTCGCTGTCCTCGCAGCATTGGTTCGGGCAGGTTACCCCGGACAAAATTCGTTACTGGTAAGAGGACGAAGCTATTCACGTTTGCAAATTGATCGTGTTGTTTGGTACTTAAATCCCATTATTTTCGTTCTGAATCAAGCGGATGTTTCGTGCATCCAGTTCTACATCACACCACACGCCATGCAATTCGGCGCCTCGGAGCGCGAAACATTCTACTACGTGTCAACCTTGAGTAGGGCTGCATTCATCAGGTGCTACTTCCTGGGCATCGTAGCCGATTGTGGCATGGGCTTCTTCAATGCCATCATTCGTTGCCTTTGCCTGTGCCGGTACGGCATTGAGCTAGATCGGCGCGCGCACCAACGCGGGAATAATTATGTGGACGACTTCCTCTCAGGAGCCATTCAAGTACTCTTTTTGCTTTGTATGTCCCAGCTGGCACCTGAACCAGCCTTGGTTGGCACATGGAACGGCAAGAACATAGAGAAAATGGGTCTCACATTCAAACATTGCAAAAGGGCTCGGCATCGGTGTGATTTCGTTTGGGGCTCTGGACCAATTGCTGTCAAGTTGCTTGAGAACACGCATGGTGTCAAACTATGTACCAATGCAACTGTTCACAGAATCGACTTGGTTGTTGCGAGTGCCTTGCTTCTAGTAACGCGAATCCGTATTTCTCGAATGGCACGCGCTCGATTTGAGTCAAAATCTGTCTTATTTGTGTTGTCTGCCATCGAGGACGATGCGGGAAGTAGCAGTTGCTCACACGTGATATAATTATGTTGTGCTTTGCATGAGATATGATAAACAACGAAAAAAAAGCTGCAGGTCGCCATGATAATGTGTCCATGTATGAAACAGAATATCCGTTACTCTTTATTTTTAGTGCGGGAGTGAATTTACTTTATTCCTTGAGGAAGAGGCATGCGTGAAAGGCAGTTCTAATAGCGGATCCACTAGTCCACCGCACACCCTGTATCGCACAGGACAAGCCATAACGGGATTGTCAATGTTCGTGATAGGCCGGAAGCCACTATATGGGTTAATTGGCATGCCTCTCGTGCCCTGACGGGCCCGAAGAGGTGGTCTACCTCTGTTAAGGTAGGCTCCCAATAATTCCTGGGCTGCTAACCTAATACGGAGTAGTTTACTATGGAATACAGGAGAGAACAGGGTTCCATTCAACTGAGTGTCTCGGGACTCGGCAGTCTCTTGGCTATCTCAGGCAGTGTGGGGGCCTCGTGTGCGACCCTCTGGGGTCTAACACACTAATAGGGATCGACTCAGTGCTACATTTAAAGACTCTAGGCTGCGAACTAACAGAAAGTAGTTTTAATAATGAGTATTACTATTTGCCGAGATAAAAGCCTCTATTTGCTAGAACAGTTAATAGTGAAAGGTAGGGCCAGGGCAGGTCGTTTTTTCCCACCGTTATAGCACGCCACACGCAGAGTAGAAGAGGTTATCCCGGCGACCCAACCCTTAGAGGGAGGAAGGCACACGACAGGAAGGGGTTGGTGTAGACATAGCCATAGGGGGCAGGCACGGCACGGCACGGGTAGAATAATAGGTTAGCCGTAGTGTAAATATAACCCGGCAACCTCGGAGATGCATTATTTACGAAGTAAGGCGTCAATGTATAGGCAGCTTATGTGCTTAGGCCGGTATTTACAAGATGCACTCTGGGCACTTGGTGGCATGCCGTGGCTACGGGTGTCGGGGCTAAAAGTAGAATGTGTCTGAACAATTGGCAGTAAAAGTGGATCTTCTGTCTCCGTCGAATGGAGCACTATCACAAGGGTAACGACATGTCACACGGTGCACTGATCACATAGCAAACAGTGATTGTCGGATCGAACGGCACAGAGTACGTACTAGGGGGAACTTGAATTCGTCCGAATCCCCGCCCCTGTTCCTACAAATTATGTATCCAAGTCACGCAACAGGGGCGGAGATTCGGACGAATTCAAGCCCCCCACGTAGTGATTGAGCGGGGTATCTCTCCCGAGGTTGGAAGATAAAAGACTGACGGGCTTAATTACCTAGACGCATGCACCCTTGTAGTGTAAATCTAGCATCTGGTCTCTATAACGACGAACTATTTTCTGAACTGCCGAGTCTGCTAGACCTCTTTTCGCCGTTCTGCACTAGTGCGGTGAAGGTACAGGACGCCAGACCCTCTTGCAGCAACATAGCCACTCCAAAATAAGTGAGCGACACCGAACCTCGCAAGTCGCCAGTGGGGATCGAAAATTACCTGTTGTTGAGGCAATCATCTCGAAACCATGGCGACTCATCAACAAGGAGTTGACTACGATGTAGTAATCATCGGCGCGGGCATTTCCGGCTTGAACTTTGCTTACCGACTGCACGAGCGCAATCCAGAGCTAAGTTATTGCATCCTGGAAGGACGCCATGAAGTTGGTGGAACGTGGAGCTTGTTCAAGTATCCCGGTACGCTTGCGAAGCAACCAATACTCTTCTGACGACGGAGCTGATTCGATAAGCGCAGGTATCAGATCAGATTCGGACCTCTTCACCTTTGGCTTCTCGTGGCGCCCGTGGAAGGAGAAGCAATCGATTGCACACGGATCACTGATCCTCAAATACCTCAAGGAGTCTGCCGCTCAGGAGGGCATCGACAAAAATATCAAGTTCCACCACCAAGTGGATCAAATGAACTGGTCAACATCGTCCAAGACATGGGCCCTCGATATAACCGTAAACGACGCAACGTTCATCACCTTGCGCACTCGTTTCGTCTTTCTCGGGACAGGCTATTACAACTACCACGAACCGCTCGAAGCCGAAATCCCTGGCATAAAGGCGTTCAAAGGAATGGTGGTCCATCCACAGTTTTGGCCAACGGACCTCGACTACATCAACAAAAACGTCGTCATTATCGGTTCTGGCGCGACAGCTGTTACATTGTTGCCATCGGTTGCAAAGGCTGCATCCCACGTGACGATGCTGCAGCGGTCGCCAAGCTATGTGTCGTCTGTACCCGGCGAAGGCTCCTTCGAGAAAGCGGTCAGGATGTCGTGCCCCGATTTGTTGGCATACAAGATTATCCGGCTTAAGTGGATTTTGCTTGCCTTCCTTTCTGTGCAATTCTGCCGCCGGTTTCCGAACGCCGCTCGGAAGTGGTTGTACAGAAAGACGGCGGAGCAGTTGCCCAAGGAAATGGCCCTGAACCCAAACTTCACTCCCAAGTACAACCCATGGCAGCAGAGGATGTGCCTGTGTCCTGAAGGCGACTTTTATGAGTGCTTAAGAAGTGGCAAAGGTAGTGTAAAGACCGGCATAATCGACACAGTCACACCAAACAGCATTCGGCTCAAATCCGGCGAGGAGTTGCATCCAGACATCATTGTTACCGCCACTGGTTTGAAGTTGCGTGCGATGGGTGGCATCAAAATTGCCGTGGATGGTGAGACGTTTGACCTCCCGAGCCGTTTCGTCTGGCAGGGCGCCATGATCGAAGATCTGCCGAATGTTGTTCTGGTCTTCGGATATGTTGATGCCAGCTGGACCTTGGCCTCCGACGCCACATCACAATTGGCATGCCGGTTGTTGAAGCAGATGACGAAGGAGAGTGTCAATATGATTGTCCCTCGGCTGAGTGTGGACGACAAGACAAATATGAAGGAGGTGCCATTGCTAAGTTTGAAATCGACGTACATCGAGAGAGGCCTGTCGACTTTTCCAAAAGTCGGAGACCGTCCTCAGTGGCGTCCTCGATCCAATTATTGGAAAGATCTACTCACAGCATGGTGGGGGGACATCAAGAAGGGTACGGAATGGGTACAATAATGGGTGCAAGAATGGAATCTGGATGCACCCCAAGCAATATGCTGATATATTGATCTACAAAATCCAATGCTTCTTTCTGTTGTATATTTTTTCCATAGTTTATCTGTTTGAGAATGTGCGCAGGTAGTTGCGTGTCTCCCAGCCGCCTTCGCAATCGTGTGTCTGTTGGAAACTGGGAAGGTGAACCAGCCGCAATGCTGGTGATGCACTCGTGTAAGGAACCATTTATGGAGAGAAGGGCTCAGGGGCAGCAGTCTCTCTCTCTTTCCATCCTTTGTTGCTCCCAGCTGCCTAACACCGGGCCTATTGAATTCCATCCTGGTGCCTCTGGACTGTGACAAGTGCGATCGGGGGAAGGTTTCTGGCTGTCGCCGTCGGACGAAGTTGAGAACTTTGACATTCTGGGGTAACGCTAACTCTCATACGTTCGCACCCAACTGCTAACTGGACACACAGACTCAAGGTGCATCAGCTTCCACTTGTCGACCGTGTCCACAAGCTCGAGAAGTCGCATGAGCAAAGGATCACAGCCTTTGAACAAACGCCCTCATTTCTTCGACCGAGCCGGGCTGCTTACTGCTTGCAGCGAATCTTCTTATCGACATCCTCTTCTAGGGCTAATATCTCATCATCCGAGTACTTGTGCATCGCCAAATACGTAGGCTCAGCCACGTCCTCCCATAGCGTGTCTGGCAGCTGCCATTGATGCAGAAGGCGTGAGAAGTTTGGTATGATCTGTATACAGCCCGGCGCCGACCTACAACATCGTCAGAAAAGTCACCCTTTCGATACTTCCAGCCATCTCACCTCCTGCAGCCCCTTGGCGGATTCGAAGATTGTCACAGCATGGCCCGCCAGGGCACACGAAACAGCTGTAGCGAGCCCGCTGAGACCGGCGCCGACGATGGCGATGTCGAGGCGCACTGGACACTCGGGACGTTTCTGAATCTGTCAGGCTCTGCTCGAGATGCAGCAATGATGGGCTCCCTCTGCGCACCATCTTGTTCTTCCAGCGGGAATATGACGGGGAGTTCGTCAATTGCAATGTCTTCGCGGCAAGGGAACACCTTGTTCGACCAAAGGGACAACAGTGTAGAAGACCGTGAAATTGTGCGGACTCTGTTCACGTCGGCAGTTCCAGTCGGAACAACCTGAAACCGTGCAAACTCCAGTCCATTCGCCCGCTCGGAATTACCGACTTTCATCTTGAATGTGCAGCATGTCTCGAGGCTCCAGGGCCTCTTTTCGGGCCCGGTTTTGGCAACATTCTTGACCAACCTGAAGCAAAATTGAAGCCATGGACTGCATTTAATGGTATCACTCTATGATAGTTCCCGGGCGCAACTTTCATTCGGTTAACCCGGCACTTCTGGAATGTGTTCGGTCGGGCGAGATCTCTCCTCCAATTCCAACACGTGATGAAATAATCAACAGCCCCGGTCGTTTTGCAAAGGTCCCAGTCCCATGTCTGCAACCCAAGCTCCATCTTGGCAACAAACGTATGACCGTGGTGAGGGACCTCCACCATGATTCTGTAACTCCGCGTATAGATGTTTGCTCAGCGTGATTGATATCATGATGTCCTCTTGCCCCGTGGACAAGTGAATTTCGGATGGGCTTGACCTATCCCAGTCTTTTGGACGGGACAAGGACATCCATTATCTTCCCATTGGCAGTGTGCCAAAATGCGGAAGCCTGCCTCGGGTCATCAAAGTCTGGTGGTCCGGGAGCTTGGCCCTCCAGACACACTCCGCCCCCAATATTGCGCGCGGAGAGTCAAGTTGGGTGAGCCTGAGGTGAGCGTTGCGCCAAGGCCAGGGTTAGTCGATAGTATTTCTGGCTCTGTGTGGGTGGGGGATCAGGAGAGCGGCCTCTTGCAGGTTCAGTGGGAGGCTGGAGAACGGTTTACTTTAGACAGAGCAACAAGCCGAGAGGTCCTCGAACTCCGCAGGTATGGCTAGATTTAGAGGGCAGGGGTTGACCAAAGAGACTTGGCACCTTATAACCTGGAATAGGGGATAACATCAATATGGTCTCTGATTTAGCTCCTGTCGGCGATCATGTGTGGATCGATATTCGATACGCCCCTGCCGACTTAGGGTTATTATGGATTCGTCTCTTCCCTGGCCTCGACTGCGGCATGTTCGTCGCTTCCAGTCACGATAGAAGACCCTCCATGCAGCGTTGGCCACGCGGGCAGTCATGAGCGGGCAAAGCCACAATTCAGATGACATTCAACGGCATAACGCCGACCGTTATGGCAGTGCGGGGCGCGTTGTTTTGTAATATGCAAGGGAAAATGAGATACCGCTGTTTTGCATTATTCAAAGAAAAGGGAAGGACTAGCGCAAGGCATACCAGGCGAGGTCATTATTGGGCCGCACATGGTAGGATCGTGTTCTTCAGGTGCTAGCACGGACGGGGAAATAGATTCGTGATACATTCGGTTTCAGCTCTCGATAAGCTACTTGTTCATGACATGCCCCGCATACAATAGTAGGCCGATAGGAAACTTGAGTACACGCAGAGCTATCATACAGTCGCATCCAGTGCATGGCACCGGAGGAATCACCCTGAACAGATACCTTTGAAACGCCACATAGTCGTTCACGTAACATCGGCAAGGCCCTTCTCTGCTCCCACTAGCAATTTCATGTCGATTGGACAAGTTGTTGCATTGACTCCCTGCTCCCTCGCCTCTCACCATATTTCCCCGAATGCAATCCATGTACCCTTCAAACCAGTAGTCCTTGGTTCTTCAAACTCCAAACAAAGCTCAGTTGACCGGGTGACTGCTTTGGACAACAGCAGTTGATGGCTTCGCTGGTAAACCGTTGTAGCTTGGTGGCTGCGCAAATTGGAACGGCGGCAAAGGTTCAGCCTGTTCAATGTCTTTGCTTCGGCGCTTCCTCGATCGAATGACAATAAAAATGACGAGTGCCATCAAGACGACAACCACTATGGGTATGGCGATGAATTTGATGGCGGCTCCGATAGCGCCCATCGTGAAGTCTCGATTGTTCTGGGGCTGAGGCGTTGGGGACTGGTTGAATGTGAGGTGTGCTAGCCAGATATGCACACGTTGAATGAAGGTGAAGGTGCAGTTCTACGATGGCATTGAAGTTTACGGCTCAGGACATCTTATATGTATCGCGCCTCAGTGTTGCCAGCAAATGCGGATAGATCTGCCGATGGCAAAGATTGGCTCCAGGCCGTGGAGGCTGTGCCAGAGTGTGACAACTCCTGTCCAATGGTATCGCGCCCCTAGAAATACGACAGGTACAATAAAGTAACGCAGGCGCTTGCTCGAATCGTCCGGTTGGCTGATACTTGCACAAACGGTGCACGGGCGCGTTGTATCACAATGATGGCGCTTGAGGTGCAGCGTGGACACACCTTCTGCATCTTGCAACCCGACGAATGAACATTCCATGTACGGGAGCAGTCCGAGGTCCATGGCCAGTAGAATAGGGTTCAACCTTTGCCGAAACGCCTACAATACATTCATGCTGCCATGACGAACTGAGGGGGTACAGTGCCTGGGGACAGCTGTACAAGTACCTAACGGCACAGCCCAGCAGCACTGCGACGTAGTACTGGTAGGCTACTGGCATGAAGAGAACGATTCGGCGTTCCTGGCGGAAGTTGTGTACTGCGGTTGGGTGCAAAATCCAGCAACAAATCTAGGCACGCTCGGTACCGACCAGCTTGATACGGATTACGGAATACCTTGAGAGCGCTTAATGACTTGAACAGAGGTGGCTGTTATGCAAGCGCCCTCAGGTGGGCGTACTGGGATATGACTGGTTCCGGCGGGTAACTCGGCACTTGCACCGCCTTCTTGCGTACGTCACGGTCTCAGAACCAAGGAGTAGTCGCCCAGAAACTGGCCATCTCTGCCGCCCACACAGGCACACATGCATCCAGGAACAGTGTGCCCAAGCCCCAGCGTCACATCGCCCCGCCTTTCAAGTGGGCAGAGGCGGCATGATCCAGTCCGAAGCGGGAGGCTCAACACATCCAGACGCACCGCCAGTAGCACGACATGTGTGAGTAGATCTAGAACTCGGCTTCCCGTAAGTGACAGCGCGTATGTCGCATTTAATGTCGCACCTTTCGTAGTACAGCGGTTCCCATCTTTATCGAGGGTCCGACGCGCTAGGATCCTGTCGTTTTATGAACGGGATCTTCAGCAAAGTCCACACCCCACCACTTCTTGTAAGTCGCTCTCAGATGACTTCGTGGCCTGCACCAACCCGACGAATGGGCATGATTTGCATGTCGATGTTCGTTCCAGCCCGCTTATCAAGATGATGTTCTGGAGGCCGCACATCAGTCAATAGTCAGATCTGCTCGTTGAGTCACCCCAGTTCTTTGAGGAACTGCCATTCGGGGATCGCAATGCCAACTGTCCCGTGCTTCGTAATGTGCCCCAGCGCCTGGAACACTCCCAAATTTCAAGGCGGATGCCGTAGCAGCATTCCAGGTCCTCAAGACGGGCGGCGTCATCGTTGCCCCCACGGATGTCGACTGCGGCTTAGTATCCTGCAACGCCGAGGGCATCGAGCGGGCGTTTGCGCGAGGCGGCGTCGGCATGGCCACATTCTGGGGATTCTCGGAACAAATGACGCTCATGCTCAGTTGCACGAGCTGCCACCAGAGAAGCTGGCCACCATGCGCGTGCTGAGGCAGTATGGGCACCATTCTCGGCGTCGTAGATTCTTTAAAGAAGAACCACCCACGCATTGCCCAGCTAAGCACACTGGCAAAGGGATGACCCCTGGGATTGAGTAGACGTCATTATCTCGGAACCGCTCCCGCAGCGCCGGAGTTTGGCGTGTGGATGCTGTAATGACACTGTAGTGACACTAAGGATGTAAATAAACCGTACCAAGGCTTATCGAACAGTTGAAAGTGTCGAGAGAGACAAGGAAGCAGCTCTTTATTGCCGACGGTTGAGACATGAGTCTACGTAATCGTGACCTACTCTGCGCCGGCTGACTCGGTGCCGGCATCAGCTCCCTTGACCAATGATCAGCGCCAGTACTGTGATCTCTGTGAATTTACGGCATCTCTCTGCCTCAAAATCGAGCCCGCAGTGCCGTACCAGGGCTTAATTCCAAATCTGCTGCGTAGCCGGTGCGGCACCGTGAGAAATGACGGGGCGTGAGGGATCGAGGAACAACAGGAGGCAGATGTGAGAGGAGAGGGTCCGGAGGGGAGGACAGAGGAAACATCTGCTCTAATAACGGCCAACCGTACGGAGACCCCCCTAGTAAACGATCTCATCTACCCAACTCTCCCACCTCTCATTAGAGCAAAGCCTCATCATTGACACTGTGTCAAGAGTCAGTAGGACCTCGTACTTCCTGCTCCGCTTGTGTCCCGGCATGATCAACCCTGCACCCATATTCCAAGCATCCTGTGCTCTACGCACCGCGTCCGGAGGAACGCCGCTCGTACCTGATTCATTTCCTCCAATTCCGGGAATGCCCCAGAGAGTATCCGCACCGAGATGTCGCCATGAGTTGAATGCAAAGTCACGCGGGTCGCGTGGATCTAGGTCGACTCCAATGATGCGAGGATCTGGGGCCGCTCGGAACATGGCCGTGCGCGTGCTGACAGACTCGTCGTTGACTCTTGCCAGGGCCGTCTCGATGCAATGCACCAATGATCCCAGAGAGTCTCCCGTCGCTGGCAGTGATTCCGCAGAGGAGCAGGCGACGTCAAAAAGACTGCGAAGACTGCTATTCGCATTTGGCAGTGCGATGGCGTTGCCGGCGTAGTTCTTTGCGATATCCTGGAAAGCTCGCCTAGCCCAGGACGCCGGCATGAGTAGACGGCAATCGACACCTTCAAAGCATGGGTTACCCTCGATTGAATGGCAAACATCGGATCCAGGTGCAATTCCCATGCGCATGACGGTGGCGTACGACCAGGTGAGCGCCGCCAGACAGGCGAATGTCGAGGGATTGCGGTTCCCGGTGGCAATACCATTGCTCAGTCTCCATTCCAGCACGGCCGTCTTCAGCGCCTCGATCTTCTCAGGCCCAAATACAAATATACGACCGGTCTTCTGGATGCAGCCCAGGGGCACGCCGAATGGTTGGAGGCGAGGGACAGTCGGTCCGCTCAGGTCAGGAACAATGACGTACTCGGGGCATTGCTTGACGAGATCTTCGAAGGTATGGCTTTCGATGAGCTGCGCACCTGTTGCCGGTGGCAGGTCGACGTGTATGTCGGTGGGACAGCCAAGGTGAAGGACATGGCCCGAGCGAGTGTACGTAGCAAATGTCGAGATGAAGTTGCACATGCCGATTCCGTCAGTGATGGAATGATGGAAATAGATGTACAAAAGCAGGCCACCATCAATCACGCGAGCGTGAATTTCGGCAGCGGGAACTCCTTGTCCACCTTCCACGAGCTTGTACTGGACCGTGAATGATGGATCGACGAATGCGCTGGCGGGAAACCCTCGAGCCTTGAGGTCCGCATATCCACAGCCAAACGTTTCGCGATGGTCGAAAACTTCCAAGGGAACTTGATCACTGCCCGTTTTAGAGATCAAAAGTTGGCCAGCGGGTGTTGTTCCGAGGACAACCTTGCCCGCAACGTCGGGGAAGTGCTCACACGCCAGCGCAAGGGCCGCGGAGATGTGACGACGTAGCGGCTCAAGGTCCTCGCAGTGTGCGTGGTACGGAAAGCAGTACACTTGCCGTACGTAGTAGCGCGGGGCAACTTGATTCCAGGTGGTGAGGAATTGCGTATTATTTTCCATGATGCTGTGAAGGCGGTTGAATGAAGACTGTCGAAATGGCGGGAACCGATGACGGAGTTGGGCTAACCTGGCCTACGCACGACCATTTGCAGGTATGTGGCTGCGGATGATGAGTATGCCGTGTCGGCCAGCCAAGAGGAGATCTTTTCGGGGTGAGTCGGTTTGAAAGGGCGAGTTGATGATCGCTGTGGATGGTAAGAGAGTCCAAGTGAGCGACTGCTGCACGCGACCTCCCGCCGCCCCAAACTGGTAGGATGGATTGGCGCAGTGAATCAAGCAACCTTCCACAGCATCTGTGTCACTCCTGCCACCCCAAATGGTAGGATGGATTTCTGGTGCCACTTGCACATGCATGTAGTGAATCAACCATTCATTAACTGTTCAAATTTATCCCGTGGCAGGCTGCCCCTCGTCTTCGTCCCATGGCAAGGAATCCACATACTACAACCTGACAGAGAGCCGTATAAAGGTTCTTTCATAACGCATGTGGACTCGTCAATAAAATATTCCCGGATATTTCCAAATATAATATTGAGGCGACATGACTTGAACAAATGCATTCGTATGCGTTCAGAGCTGCAGCTCATAGCATGGAGCTCTTAAGGCGCCGGAGTTCACCATAATATTCCCCCAAGACACATAGCCACGTCTTTCCAGGTCGGAGTCTTTCTCTTACTCAGATGACCCAAGTGCAGGAAACTTATACCTCAGCTATGGCCCATAGATCACGACAAGCCACTTTATATTCATGATCCAGCACCTCAAGTCCGCTGCTTAACAATCGGTTACACCCAACTGTTTCCGCTGACGAGTGAGCAGCGCAGGATCCGGATGACTGTCTGCAGGTCGCCGACTGGAGTCATTTGCTTGCCTGCTACGAGCGCTTGTCCTATTTGTCGGCCCTGGGAGAGAAAGGAATCATGTTTGGTCATGGTGCTATCCGGTGCTGAGCTGGAGCCAACCGATGCTGTGACACATCGGGTAACCGGAGCGCTTAGATCTGCTTCAAACCTGCCGCGTGAATTCCAAGGGCCAAAATTAGCATGATTTCGGCTGGCTGCATTGTGTTCGGGTGGTTGCGGCCATGTGGTGGCTGGATGACAGCCGATGACTTCTTACCAAAGCCAAGCACTTAAAGTAGGTAAACAGCTCGAAACCAGCCGTGGAGGAGCGCAGGGCTTGCTTCAACCCATTCCCAATAACTTTCAGTTAGATTCTCAACTAGTCCGACATCCTTTTTGCCTTGGGCGTCTAGTGCACTGTTTCTTCACGCCGTTGACTTCGCCCTAGCAATGCTCGGCAACACCCCATATGTTATGGCTTAGTGCTGACAAGCCTTGAAGCTGAAGTCATTAGCATTGACGGCCATGTCCTTTCCACTCACTGTTGGCGCGCTCGAGGATGTCTTCACCACTGGCGCCAAGATCCCCCCTATGGCTGACAAAGCGTCCATCACCGTCCACTAGAACAAGCCGACTGAGGTCGCGGCCACATCGTTGATGTCCATGTCAACTCCGTCAATGTGTGATTGAGAAGACAAGTATAAGTGATAGACGGGATACCATGGTTAAAAAGCAGTGGGTGTTGGTCCAGGGAGAGAAACAGCAGGTCATGTGCAATGTAAAGATGATCCTGATGTTGAACAACAGCCGCCGTTTTGCACTTTACTGCGAGCAACCGGTTCTGTGCTAAGAAACAACGCCTTACGTAACACAATGAGCAACCGAGACGCAGCGCAACATGGCAACATTTGTTGAGTGTTTGGGAGGGCAGTCACAGTTCGGGAGTAATGTACATGGAATGAACTTGGAGATTGAACGGAGTGATGTTGTCAAGGCGTGAACGAAATAGGAATCCATGGCGTTCAAAGTCCTATAATTGGCCATACTTGAACAAGGACTCAGAAACCTTACAACATTTGCATGGGGTGATTCACCTACGCTTCTGCGTTGGGATGTGTGTCTTTATAAAAAGGACGGCAGGCGCCCCACGCGGCCCCACCAGCCAGCTGAACCCGAGGTACGGGGTTGCTACGAATATTACGGTATGGAGCACCTTGGTCCTCCGTCGTCAGTCCCACGGTCAGACGACGTATATCTGGTGCTTCGCTCCTGCTGGTCTACATCGCGTCCCGTGCCGCTGCCCAGAGGCTGCTTAAGTCTGCCGCCACGGCGACTGGGGCTTGCACTTGAAATCCAGGTCGTATATACTTCAGCGTCGCAGACCCCGGCCCAGGCTCCTGCCAACCGCTAGCCTGCGGCTGAAGATGCTAAACGCATCATGGCCCACGGAACGGAGGTATCGCCAGCGGTGAGGGGCCTGAAGGTAGCTCCCTGTTGCCTTCCTGGGCCCATGTAAAACAGCAGCCCGATTGTGCTACCCAGCAAGCGGCGGAGCGTGTGTGAAGTGGAATGCAAGAGGAGGCCACGACTTGGCCCGCCGGCCCATTCGGATTGGATCATAGAGCACGCTACGGAGTACATAGCACGGAGTAATGGTGTTGTAGGTGCTCGCCGCGTGTCCCCTGGGACCTGCATTTGGCGTTAAAGAGGGAAAGTTGCGTCAACAGCTGAGCCTCCGCCGTCGCCCGCGTCCATCATCAGCAAGACGCGTCGCTGGGCCGGAGCGATATTAGGCCGACCCAAATCTCCAAAGATTAACGGGGAGGGAACTCGCCTCATTTCCCTCAATCAACAAAGCCTCACAGGGAGAATTTCTGTCGTTTTCATCAATTCCCATCTTCACAGTCCCCCCACCCCCCGTGCTCGCTCACTCGGCCCCAGATGTCCGAAGACGGTGAGAATTGGAGGCTGAGCCCAGCCGCGGGCAGCTGTAGCACGCAGTCTTCTGGCTCACACGACGACAAGGAGACTCCAGGAGTGCAAGAGAGAGACACAGCTGAATCAGAGGAGCCGCTGAAAGCTCCGCGGCGCAAGCCTATCCCCGGAAAAGGACACCGCAAGTCGAGGAAGGGCTGCTTCAACTGCAAGCGGCGCAGAGTCAAGTGTTCCGAGGTGCGACCCGAGTGCCATTGCTGCCGCCGCATGGGCCTGGTTTGCGTCTATCCTGCAAGTCCCTCGCCCATGACTGAATGCTCAAGCCTGTCTGCTTGCCCCAAATCGAATCTCAATCTCGACCACCTCCGCTTCTTCCACCACTTTCTCGTAGAGGCTCACCCTCCTCTTCCGTATGGTGCCTCGGCTGTATGGCATAATGTTGCCGCACTCTCGCATCAAGTCGGTCCCCGTCCAACACCTGTTCCCACCAAAGGCAGGGTGGGTGAGTGAGTGAATAGTCTTGCATGCTTACCCAGCGTACCATAGCACGAGTTCCTCGCAAACGCCCTGCTGGGCCTCGGCGCCCAGCATCTTACCCTTTTCAGCCAGACGGATTATTCCATACAAGCTCTCGATATCAGAGTATCCGCCATCAACGGCCTAAATGAGGCCCTATCACAACCTTGTCTCAGCGCCACGGACGGTGACGCCCGATACGCCGCCATCGTGGCTCTGACCTACCAATCGTCGTATATGCCCGATGCCATGATGGACTTTCTTGGCATGATGCGCGGGTGGATGGTCATCTCGACAACGCTCATTCCCGACCCCGAGACATCCATATTCCGCGGGTTCACACGAGACTCATTCGTCAGCAGCATGAGGCGCCACATTGGAAACCAGACGCATCTAAACAACCACATCATGATTGACGATTTCCTCGCCTCGCTCAGGATTGTCCGTCCCCTGTGTCAAGCCATAGCCGAGTTGAGGTATCTATCTGCGCTCGAGAGGCTAGCCCGCCTGGTCAAGGCGTCACCCCTCGACGGTCAGTTTACGCGGGTCCCTCTGTATTTGGACGTTTCTGTTCTGACTTCTTCCTGTTGCCAGCATTCCTCGACTTAGTACCCTGCTATGCCTTAACCAACAAGATGACCGAGGATGAGTTCCGTGGTTTCATAGATCCTGCCAACTACACTGCCCGGGTGCTTCTCGCGCATTTCCTTGTGCTGGATTATGTCCTGCACGCACACTTTTCTGGCTCGACGGACAAGCATTTTGCATTTTGCAAGCAAATTACGCGAGCCTGGGTCCTTCGCATTGGGGCGAGTCTGCCTGCTAGGTTTCAGATGTTCATGATGTGGCCCTTGGGGCTGGCGAGGGAAGTTATTAGGACATGACACCCAATGTTTTCCTTTCTCCTACTGAAAACCATTCCTCTGGGGTTGGAAGAAGCAGTTTGAAAGTCTGCTTTGACACAGATTTAGGGGTAGAAAAAGGGTGTGGTTTGTGTACGGAGACATGCCATTGGCGCTTCCGGCGATTTTGTTGAACATGCGAAGCCAGCGAAGCCGCATCTCGACGAGTGTCATGTTACATCGACACTGTACATGTACATATGTTTCACACAGGCCTTCGTTTTAGACCGCTTACTCCGTACAAGCTTACGATTCCTGTCGTGGCCCCAACAAACGAAAACGACGAAAGCGAGAGCATCACCAATGAGCGCGAGAGAAAACACCGCGCTAAATTTCAGCCCGACAGTTTGTAGTCAACTGGGGCTAATACTAATATTAGTCTTCAGCCCTGTGAGAGCCCCAATCCAGAAACGCCGCCTCGTAGCTTCATGTCGGTTGAGACAAGACGCGCCAAGTCATCTCGGTTTCTCTAGATAAAAGCGACATTATTCATCATCCAAACGTCAACGGCAAGGGGGCTATGATGGCCGACTTCGTAACTTGGCCACGCAAGCATTGCCGAAAAGCAGCGTTCGTATCGCGTATAAAGTCACGTCGCAGAAGAATCATGGACCGACTTCAACCCTAACCAGAAAGACAACTAAGCAAGTACATCATCTTCGACCATTGCTCGGCTGACCAAAACAAAGCCCTTACCAGCGGCATTATTTCATTATGTCAACACTCCTCCAAACTACGCCGGCGCTGCTCAAGGCCACTTTAACCTCATCCACGGCGAACCCGACATGTACGACTGCCGTGCCCGACGAGAATGGCTACGTTCCACCCGACGCATGCAACGCCAACTACGGGTTTTATCCCCGGTGGGAGGACAATGTTGCATTCGCGATAGCCTTTGGCCTGGCGACCATGGCCCACCTGACCCAGGCCGTGGTTCTCAAGAAGGTGTGTCCAGTCGTCCCGTCTATGATGCTACGACGCACCCCGACTGGTCGAGCATGCTAACCGCCGAGCAGCCCTTCTGTTGGGTTATTATCATGGGAGCTCTATGGGAGTGCCTCTGCTTCACGTTGCGCGCGCTTGGTGCAAGGGATCAGCAGGAGTCGATCTACGTCACATTGTCTACACTTTTGTTTCTCCTGGCACCTTTGTGTGAGTCTCTCCTTCCCTGCCCCTGACCCAGATGTTTAGGCCATGCTTCTCTGATATTCTAACGCCCCGCCGACAGGGATCAACGCATTCGTGTACATGGTCGTCGCTCGCCTCATCAAGCTCTTGCAGCCGCAAAAGCGAGCAGTGGGAATTCCCGCCCAGTGGCTCGCGAAAGGGTTCGTCTCCGCCGACATAATATGTTTCATCATCCAAGCTGCTGGAGGCGGACTCATGGCCGACCAGCACAATACCGAAGCTTCCGAGACAGGTCGCAGGGTATATATGGCCGGCGTGGGCGCCCAACTGGCTTGTGTGATGGTCTTCCTCGTCTTCAATGTCATGTTTCATCGCGACCTAATGAATCACATGCGTACCGGCAAAGTTGAGAATCGAAATCGCTGGACCAAGCCCCTGATGTGGGCCATCTACATCGTGCTCGTCCTCATCGTTGTTAGTTCAACTCTCTGTTATGTTAACAAAGGGCCGCAACTAACCAAGAGTCGAACCAGGGACGGATCATCTTTCGCCTCATCGAGTTCAGCCAGGGCGTCTCGTCGTCCAACACGATATTGCGCCACGAAGAGTTCCAGCTGTACCTCGACGCACTGCCGATGCTCATCGCACTCGTGGCGCTGAACTTAGTACATCCGGGATTGGTCCTTGAGGCCTCCGAATGCAGCCTCCCTTCCGCGAAGATAAAGCGGTGGCGTTTTCGAGGGGCAGCCTTTGAACCCCTTGCACTTGCGTCCTTCGAGCGCTGAGTAACAAGGCGGATCGCGATGATTAGGTTTAGATCCGGAGCAAAAAGTGAGCAAAAATGAAGACATGATACCGAACACGCAAGTGCCGAAGAAGGGCCAAGTACATGAGTCACTACTTCATTACTTGTCAATGAGTACCATCAGTTTAGTTTCTTCAATCGAGAAAACCAACGTTGAAATGTAATACGGCGCTGTGACCTCTCAGCGGCATCGCCATGGATACAGTAGCATGTCCAGTATCCATACGGACACATGTGTTAGGCACTTTCCGGATGGGCGGGGTGATGCAAGGAGGCTAGAGCTTACATACATATACATATGATGCTCACTTCTTATATATCACAAATTCGCAGCCAAAGGTCGAGCTTTGGGCTAGGACGCTTGGAAAGGCGAAGGGAGCTTAATAATGGAAGTTGACGGCATTTATTCGTACGTAGATGCGTAGAAACAGCTCGCCCGCTCCCATGGGGCACAACCGGATTAGCAAACACCCACGGACCAAGTATTGTATTCATCGTCACGGACTGTCACACAGCCAGTCAGAGGCCGACTTCAGCATACACGCTTATACTGACAGGTCAGAGCGCATTGCAGGCTACCACACCTGCTCGGGCCAGGCCAATGGATAATCATTACCATTCCCTATTCTTGGCCACAACAAAACGCGTGTCGGCTCCTTTGAGGAATGGATGGGCGGTCTGGCTTCTTTTGGACTCTGCCTTCGTATCAGCTCCTCATTACAAACAGAAGTCCATCTTTGCACACATGACGGCCACAACGGACCAAGGTGAAAGGAACAAACCTCCTCGCTCAATTATATAGACAATCAAGAGCCTTTACATGTCAAGTTTGCATCCCTCATTTTGATCAAAATAGGATGGGGTTGTAGGTAAAAGCGTCGAGCCCGAATCCCCTGAGGAAAACGCACGGAGATTCGCTACAACCCTGGAGTTCACACCTTCCCGCGTACAAAATACAGACCTTTGCCTTCAGTCTGAAACAAGACTAGCAAGAAAGCTGGCCGATGGCGCAAAAAAGGTGACACCTGTCAATGGCTTGGAAAAGTTCAACATGCGGTCGTGCATCCCTGGAGGGTCGCCGACAAACATCCTCTGCAGCATTCGTTCAATAACCCAAAGCTGCCGCGAGTATCCGATAAAGTAGGTCCCGAGCTCAGCGGAACCAGGTGATCCAAACGGCATGTTATCTCGAAGGATGTCATGCTCGTTGCCCTCGTCGTCCTCTATCGTCGTTAGTGTCTTGTGCGATCTCTGGCCGGAAGTCGCATCGTCAAGCTCGACGTTGTCCATTTTTGTTCGACCAACGATGGCCTCCTGCGTCTCGGCAGGTAACTTCTCCCAGGCCTTGAGGTCATGGAGATACTTTTGCACGACGACGTAACTGCCGCCTGCGGAAAGAGAGTCCTCTTCGGCAACGAGGACCGATGCCGGCACCGCCGGACCAACCGGGTTGGCTGTGCCGTCGACGAAGCCAAGGAGGTCGCGCACGTCAAAGTAACGGAAGCCCACGGTCACGTCCTCAACCTTGACAGCGTCTCCCAGTCGGTTCATCAGCTGCCGCTCGAACTCAAAGCAGATATCTCGGCGGTCCGAACGGATATGGAAAAGCAGGTCGCCTGGCGTGGACACGGCGGTATGAACGGCACCCTCGACGGCGGGGAACGGGTGCAACTCAGCCGGGCGCGATCGGCCTGTAAGGCGATCCCAGATGTCGCTGCCGATGCCGACAGTGCATGTGAAGGAAGAGCTGGAGTCACGTATGGATACATTCTTGGCTAGGCCATCAATCCCAGCCAGGGTTGAGCGAACGGTCTGGACCGCGTCTAGGTTGGGCGCGACGGACAAGATGAGAAAGGTCGCCGACTGGGTGAGCGGCGCCTCGATGGCTTGGGGCTGGCTCGTGTGTGCAGCACGACGGTGCATACCGATAGAATTGGCCATCAGATCTCTGTGTAGAGTGGCACAGGCGTTGTTATGTCCAAGAGCGGAGCAACAATGTAATGGTGAGCGGGATTGACCTGAGGAGAGGCGGCGTCGGAGCCCTTTGAGTAGAAGGGCAGGATGACGTGTATAACCAGAATGGACCCGTGATCGATTCCAGCTGTTGCCAAATCTCAACGTGTTAATGGCGATTCTGCCGAATGCCGCATCCATGTTACGCAGATGAGGTTGCAAAGCTGGGCAGGTGAGCCTTTGGTGTTTATGACGACACTGCATGAGTAAGGTCCATAGATGACGTAGCAGGTTTGTATGTCGGATGTGTAGCTCATGTGGGGATCTCGGTGCTGTATCGCATCACAATCTAACTAAAACCAAATGACGGTTGCATCCAATGCTTGCCAGAGCGGATCTAAAAGTGCAGATGCCCACTAAACCGGGCGCAGGCAGAGCCTACTTCGTTCACCATCCGCGGAGGCCACGGCTGTTGCGATTCCACTTGACGACCTCGTCCCTACGCCGCCTTACACAGCGTGGCGCGTTCTATTTATTGTTGGTCATTTGTATGTTCGCAATTGAAGATCCAGGGTTGCCGTTGCGTAATTGTCTCCGTGGGATCGATCATGTCGACGAGTTTCACATGCCAATACGGCTCAAGGTGTGTGAACCATGGTCTGTTAGGCTTTGGCTTAGGCTAAGTGTAAATCCTACCGCATTAAAGTATGTTATAAGAAACAAAGAGCTTCAAAATGCATATTAAGAATAACGTCACGTCTCTCTTTTGTTTCTTCATGCCTCACTTACACATGGTAGAGCGGTGTCTCTTCAACCGGCTTCATTTAGGACAGGTGATGGTGTCTGGGACGAGTGCGGCAAATGCCCTTGTCAGGTAAGCGTCTAACAAAGGTCCGACTTTAGTTATACCATGCAAAGGCAAAATCCTCCATGGAACGGGGCCATCTTCTGTCCCTCTGAAGCTGTTCTGTAACAACGTCCCGGACGCTAGGAGCACTTCCCCTTGCAGCAAGCACCACCTGGAATGGAACATGACTTTACTTTCATTCGCACGGGATAATAATGTAAGTGGGTTTATTTTGTGCTCGCATTTCAACAATGGACCTAGTAAAGACTAACTTTACTATCTATAACGACTTCGTAGAGAGTCGTATTATATTAATAATAACTTCGTAAACAGTTATGTCGATCTCTATAAATAACGAGCGGATTTAGTAGCGTATTTAGCAGCGTATTTAGTAGTATATTCGGCGTATATATTATATTTTATTTAGCGCGCTTATTATAGCGCATAACATAAGATAAAATACTATATACGGCAATTTCCTTAAAAAAATCGATTGAAACAAGCGTGTCGCGGGCTGCATTTGCGAAGGTCCAACACTATAGCCCCACTCTACCCCTTCTCTCGTCATCCCCAATCTGCGTCTCTCAACGCGTCCCCAGAAACGACTCCAATGGGCGTGTCCATTGCTGTGGTCTTCTTGGACAGCTCTCGAACACACTCATCATGGCGACGCCTATGCCAGATCCCAGCGCCGGCGGCGGCGGCAGCAGCCTGGGCCCCGGGTTGGCAGCTGTGCTCCCCAAGCATCGCCAGTTTCGCGTCTTCCACCTCTCGACGCCGCCCTTCAAGACGAACGCGCTCTACTCCGCGCCGCCCAACGAGCGCCCCGACCGCACGTACTGCGAGAAGCACTTCCTCGCCATGTCAATTGACGTGCCGTCGGCCCCACCGTCGTCGCACGAGACCCGTTCGTCGAGCGGCGCGAAGCAGGTGCTCGTCCTCGGCGTCGAAATCTTCATCTACACGACGGCGCACGCGACCACGCTGTTCGTGTCCAAAGCCGACTCGACCGGCTTCCTCCACCTCCTCGGCCTCCCGAAAGGCACCCCGAGCCCAATACGAGAGGTTTGCGCCGCGTTTATTGGGCACCTCGTCGAGAAGCGCAGGCGCAAGGACGTGCAGTTCGTCGTCAGCCTGTTCGCTCGCGCGCAGGACCAGTACCTGTTCCCGGGCAGCGTCAAGTACAGCGGCAAGCACGTTCTGGATGACCGTGGCCTGGTCAAGTGGTGGTGCCGTGTCCTCGATCCCCTCATCGTGTCGCCTCCCATCGGCGATGCAGCGCCGTGGAAGCGCGTCAAGGGTTACCTCGTGGTCCCAGGGCTCGACGCCTACGAAACTCGCGCCATCGTCCCTCGCGGGTCCGTGTCGTGGTCCCTCGGCCACCCTCTCGAGCACATCTCACACTACTACCGCGAGTTCAACTGGATTCCGCCCCGATGCCTGATTCCGCGATTCCCCGACGACCCCAAGTCTCGGTTTCGCGACGAGCTGGACGAGGAGGCTGCCAAGACTGGCGCGATGCAGACGACGGGCAGCTGGAAGAGCGTCAAGACGCTCGACATGTTCTGGGAGATGATGTCGTTTCGGCAGGAGTGCTCGAGCGGAAGGATGACGGGGTTTATCTGGGTTGTGTTTGACGACAAAGTCGAGGAGGAGGAGAAGCCATCCTCCTCCGACACCCAGGTCACATCTCCTCTCACGCCTGAGACGCCCAAGAAGCAGCGGGTGGCATCAGGCGTGGTCCCAAACACAACCCCAAAGAAGCTGTTCCCTCCCAAGTCGGACCCCACGGACGGCTCCCCATCCACGCAAAAGTCCGCGAAGAGCAAGGACAAGGGCAAGGTGGACAAGAAAAAGAAGAAGTTGAGAGGCCCAATCCAGCCCCGCCAGCCTTGGATCAAGACTGAACAACGAAAGTACCTCCTCGACCGGCCAACGTCGAGCAAGCACTACTACTGGCCACCCCAAGGGAGGGGCGAGATGATCGTGGACGAGGGCGACTACAAGCGCATCGTGGAGCTGCTGCTTCACCTGGACTTTGCAACGCTGGACAAGGCCACTGGTAGTACCAGGCGCTGGGTCGGCGAGGCGGGCACGGGCGGCCGATGGGGGCTCGAGGTGACGGGGGCACGGGAGCTGCCGCCACCTGCGCAGAACGGCGAGACCGGGCTTCGGGCTGCTGCTCCGATTAACAACCTCTCTGGGCTGGTTAAGAGGAAGAGAGCCGACACGGCCGATAACGGCGAGCCACAGCAGGGGCATGTCGCCAGCAGCGTCAACGTTCTGGACACGGGCCTGGTGAGGAAGAAGCCCAAGGGGCAGGATGCTGATACGCAGCCCGAGGCCAGGGTCCTGGGGGATGGACTGGCGAGGAAGAAGCCAAAGGCTTAGGCAATGGGATGGTGGTGTGTGTGTTCTGCGGCTCTGTTTTGCATTGCGTTGGCGTTGGTACGAGACTATCATGGATAACAGACAACGTGCCATGTGGCATTTGGCGTTGTTGGATACATGCGTTTGGTACGTGCGCAGGTCTTGTTTGCACTGCTCTCCAAAGAACAATCAATGATGGTCATGTTCAATAGACGCTTGGGTGTTTATCAATCATGAAAGCAGCGAGACGAATCTGTCTACACCACAGGTACACTTGGCGGTGGTTCATGTTTGCCCCTTGCACGTCAACTCGGACAATGTCCGTCACTCCCATCATATTCGCTCGGCCCTCCTACTTTTCAGGTAACCCATATTGACGGCCGACAGCGCCTGACCACCGGACAGCACAGCCATGACGTTTCGCATGCTCAGTTCCTCAAAGCCTGCGTGCGTCTCTACGGTTCCTCCCGCGTTGTGACAGGTCAACATGGCGCGGCCCTGGGCGGCAAGGCGCTTCAGGCCTTCGTGCGGATGCGGCTCGTTGGCATGGACGTCGAGGGCCACGGTGCTGACACGGTTCTCGTCCATGGCGGCTACCAAGGCGTCCTCGTCGACGAGAGTACCGCGGGCGATGTTGACGAAACGCGAGCCGGGGCGGAAATGCGCCAGCGTGGAAGCATTTATGGTGGTTCCAGACCCTACGCCAGCGGGCGTACAGAGAATGACGCAGTCCGAGGCCCCGAGCAGGCTTTCGAAGGTGTCGTGAAAGGTGGCCGCCAGGGCCTGCTCGATGCTGCTGCTCTTGCGCACGACGTCAAAGTAGTGGATCTTCATGCCGAAGCCGAGGTGGCAGCGGGTGGCGATGCGCTGGCCGATGTTGCCCATGCCGACGACGCCCAGGACGTGGTCCCGGAGGTTGTGCGACAGGGCAGGGGACTTGAGATGGCAGTCCTGGAACTCGGCTGCGCTGTTGGACACTGCCGCCGTCATGGACCACGGTAGGTGTCGAAAGGTAGAGATGATCATGGCGACGGAGAAGTCGGCCACGGCATCGGCGGGCGACGAACCGCCATTGCAGTAGATGATGCCTGAGCAGGCAGTCAGATCAGCCCAAGCCCCAGATGACACGGAGAGGTCGGCGCAAGTCCTCGGACATACCTCTCTCGCCCAGACACTTGGTGTCGACCCAGTCAAAGCCAGCACCGGCACTGGCAAAGACCTTGACGCCCGGCGGCAGCAGGCCAACCAGCTCTGCGTCCCAGTTGCCCATCTCGCCGCCGGTGCCCCAAAAGGGGCGGAACATGGCGTCGAAGTCGCCCCATCTGCGCTCCCGCAGCGCCTCGATGAACTGCGGCCGCTGTCGCTCCTCGGTCGACGGACGGACGATTTCGTACTGCGAGCTCAGGACACGGTAGGTCTCGGGGTTGAAGCGGATGGGGTCCCCGAGATGGAGGACGCGAGGCTTGGTTGCCCCTGGGGCGGGTGTGTTGTGTGGCTCGGCCATGGCTGACGGCTGGGAAGGATGTCTCAGCACCGTTTTCTACGCCGACATGCAGGGTTGGCAGGTCAGGTATTAATGTGGTCGAGAGGACTGAGACGGCCGTGATGCAGGGGCGGATAAGAGTCCGGTGGGCGCTCGACGAGGACCGCCACGAATGCACGATGCGCCACCACGGCGATGTCGACGTCGTTCCCGCGAATCGGAGTTGGCCGCGAACCGGAGTCGGGACGAGCCCGGAGCTTCAAGGAGCGAGATCCGGATTTGCGGCTATTGCTTGCTCTCTGTCTGTTTGCCGCGCGGTATATGACAGTCGGCGCTTCGTGGCGTTGTGGTTGGTGATGACTAGTAGTCGACCAATTCGACGTCCCTCATCCTGAATCCTCAGTGACCACACTTCAGCGCATTGTCGCCGCGACCTGGACACATGGACGACGTACAGCCAAGGATGGACGTTGTCGTCGTCGTGGATAGCAGCGCTGGCGCCGTCCCTTGTGCAAGAAACACATGGGAATCCTCCGGCAGCAGGGTATTGTCGCCAGCACCAGCTGTTGAGCGGCATTTGCCAGCCAAGGACTTCTACGAATAGACAGCGACATCCACCAGCGGCTGCCGACGAAGCTCCCAGCCTGTACACATCCAGCCCCAAGCAAGAAAGGTTTCTGCATCGGTAGATCCATATTCAAAACTTCCATGAATGCGTCTCTACCGTGAATCCTTGCGCCAACATGCAGGTACTGCCCGAGGTTGCACCGCGTACGACCTCCCACGACGCGTCGCGATTCTTGTCCTTGACCTCCCGCTGCCAACCCCCATGTTGCAGCGCCGCGGTTCCGTCAATTGAGCACAATGCAGTCCCTCATCACCTGCCTCGTCGCAGGCAGCCAGTACCTCATCCACCCCCAGAAGCTGGCGCGTACAAACTCCGAACCGGCGCCGACGGCCATGTCCTTGTCTGACACGTACCCCAGGGCTCCATCCAAGAAACAATCAATCCCGACGCCATCCTGCCTGTCACGCTGCTGGAGACGGGCGAGATCTTCGGGGACCTGGAAGCTATACTGCGCCTCTATGCCCTCTACGACGACGTCTTCGTCCCCGAGTTTGGCGCCGTCCTGGTCGAGAAGCCCGGCTCCAACGCCAGCGTGCACCGGAAAGGTGCATCAAGGCTCGACAGGGACCTCTATCGCCTCAGTGGCGATGACGCGGTCATGGCCGACGTGGCTCGGCTGCCTTCTGGGCCGTATTTCCTCCACGGGCCAAACCTGCATCAGGCGTGGAAGCTCTACGACGACGCGTACGGCGCATTTGCCGTTGGTGTCGTTCCCGAAAATGTGACAAGGACGGATGGGTGCGATCAATTCACACGGGGCTTGGCGTTTCGTACTCATCAAGACGCAGGTTCCGGGCAATGACCTCGCTCTCAGAGGCAGGCGCTCATAAATCCATCCCCGTGCCCTCGCGCCTCTACCATCGCGCCCCGAGCTCGAGCAAGCCCCTCAGCGGCATCCGCATGGCCATTCCCGACGCCGTGTCCCTCAAGGGCGTGCAGACGACCCTCTCCAGCCGGGCCTGGCGATGGGTGTACCCTGCTCCGGCCGACGCGACGGCGCCGCTCGCCCAGCGCCTGCTCGACCGGGGCGCCGTCATCGTGGGCAAGAGCAAGACTTCGCAGTTTGCTTCGGGCAGAGAGTGGGTTGACGAAGAAGCGCCGTGGAACCCCAGGGAGGACGGGTACCAGAGCCCACTGGGTGGTGCGGCGGGCGCTGCGACGGCCATGGCTGGGTATGAGTGGTTGAAGAGTGCATTTGGACTTGATGGTTCGAAGGCTTCGATCGATTGACGTTTATGGGAGCTCAGTGCTGACGGATTGTGCAGGCATTGGAGGTATCCGCGAGACGGCTGCTGCTCAGGGGCTGTACTCGCTGCGCACGACTCCGGGCGCCATTCCCCTTGCCGGGTCGCAGATAAGCTCCCCGTGAGTCTTTGGCCGACATGCTTGCTCGACGGCATCACATTCTGACCTAAAGTTAGGACCTACGACTCCGTTGGCCTGGTCAGCCGAGACGTCCTCGAGCTCTTCAACGTCGCCTCTGCCGTCTTGAACACGTCTCACGCTGATGCCACAGCACCTCCACCCAGGCGGCTACTGTACCCAGTCGATTTCTTCGAGTCCAACGGCTCAAAGGTCCACAGAGAATTAACATCGCAGTTCGTCGCGACTCTGGAAAACTTTATGGGGGTCAAGGCGGAGAAAGTGAATATCACTGCACTTTGGGAGAAGCAGCCGCCGCCCGAAGCCAAAGGCCAAGGCTTGCAGGAATACATGGAAAAGGCGCCCTTCCGCTCGTTCTGTTACGAATTCTACCACGAATATGACGAATTCCGAAAGGCCTATCAAGACAAGTCCGGGTATGCCCCGTACGCGGAAGCAACAACGAAGCACAGATGGTGCGTCCGATGCGCTGGTAAAAGACATCTTGAGACAGTTGCTGACTGCTACCCAGGAACGTTGGCAAGGCTGTAACCAAGCAAGGCTATGACAAGTACCAGCAGCGGATCGGCGTGTTTCGCAAGTGGTTCGGCGACAACATCGTGCCCACCGTGGGGGACTCTTGGGCACTCATGGTCCTGCCGTTTGACGGTGCGGCGCCCAAGTACAGGGACGAGCCTGTGGGGTATGCGAGAAGATTCACCTACTTACATGGTCGTGTTCCATGGCTGACCGGCTAGTGCACCGACGACACCACACGGCGTCACGGCAGAGCTTCTACCTTCACTGCTTCAGGCGCCGCAGATGGTTGTGCCATGCAAGTCTACACCCACCGCCGTCTTCGCCCTTACTGACAGCCGATGCAGTCGCGCAGCAACCCTACGTGTCCAGAATCAGCGGCCGCAAGGAATACCAACCGGTGTATTGCTCCGTCGTGGGCCCCAACGGCGGAGACTTGAGGATCATCAATCTCATACGGAAGGCGTTCCAATCGGCGCAGTGGCGGACAAGGACCGATACGGGGAGGTTCACGTTTCCGATTGCGGACAATCCTCGCAATGTCGACGATAGCCACTTTCCATGCAGTAGTGTGCCGACTCGCGAGACTCGTCTATCTGCAGGATCATGGGGCGAGCTGTAAGTCGAAGGCATGTCAGGTATCCGCAGCTTCAGACCGAGGCTGGAGTGGCGTGTAGCAACCTAGAGCCCCGAAGTATTGTAGGTCTTCCAGGCAAAGTCGTCCAGAGAAGCACAGAACTCAAGTTTAAATAATTGCCATTCATGTCTTCTAACATGCGAGGGCTGTCATATCCTTCGTTTCTTATAAGGGTTCTGAGGTAGAATCTCGAAGTAGCGCCAAGGAAAAGCAAGGAACATCAGTCACAGGGGCAATATGCGGCGAATACGGAGAACAAGGTTAGAGCCTTGGCGCACTAGTAACGCTACAATGGCAAGAAAGATGGCTTGAAATCTAACGTGCCTCGCTTGTTAAACATGCGGTATGACGTCGCGTGGAAGAGTTGCTAGGAACAGAATGCAAATTGGAGACTTCAGTACAAACGACTCACGAGTGGAAATCTGTATAGCAGGGAATTCTTTCAGCCGACCATACTCCCTTTGGCCTTCCTAAACTCTCAGTCTATCCCGCCTGCTCGTCAATCTTCTCACCCCTGATGATGGTATCAGCTTTCACGCCCGCTGGCTCTGCCACGATCAACATTGCAGAGCGGAGATCACGGAGTGCTGCCCTCGGATAGTCTCTCATGACATTGTTGCAATGGCACTGCAATAGGGCTGCAACGTCCCGTAGTGCTGCCTCATTTTCTGAATCAGCAGCAAGAGCGAGTCGCACATACTGAACGCAGATGCTGCGGTCTCTGTCCGTGAAGCAACATTCAAGCTTGGCGACTGATGCCCCCTCTTGGCCAGGGTCTCGGCCAGGGTACGAGATCTGGATTCCAGTCTCGTCAATCGGCAATGCCGCCTTTGCAATCGCTCTGATCATCTCTTCAAGACAAGACATCACGGGTCCGTAGTGCTTCTTGGAAACACCCCCAATGACTCGGCCCATATTTTCCGCGTGGGATCGCACAGTCTCTGTTGACATACCCAGGCAGTGTTGCGGCTCGGTGACTAAATCGATGCCAATCCCCTCGATAACCAGCAGACCGGGCGGCCTGGAGACGAAGCAGGGCTCGAATCGGGGGTTGGAGATGCTCAGATGCTCCAGGAGCTGGCTCATACGGCGTGAAACGGGCACTTGTGCCCCAAACAGAAGGCTTTGGGACTCCTGCGCCATGGGTGAATACAGGATGGCGCTCAGTCCTGCATCCAAGGCGCCCCTGATATCCGAGTCGGCAGAGTCGCCCACCATGTGCGTCTGGGATGGACAGGCGCCCAATCTCTCGACGACAAATTGAAATAATCGACGATCGGGCTTGCAACAGCCTGCTTCCTCAGAGGTGAAGATGCGGTCGACGAGATGCAGTATTCCGATGGCTTCAGCTTTAGCCTCTTGGTCCTCGATCTGGCCGTTTGAAACAATGGCAAGGCGATGGCCATGTTCACGCAGCCGGACTAGCGTCTCGATGCTTCCCGGCGTGGCTCTCCGATTTCCTCCGATTTCCTCTGTACGCAGGCTTGTACGTAGAACGGAACTCCCTGATCTCCTCGGGCTCGGTTCTGGCAAGCCAAGCTCGGTGAAGAACAGCCGGACCTTCATGGCGTCCGCCTCCCCATACGTGATTTTCTTGCAAAGGTACTTGTCGTAGGATCGTTGAAGGGCTGCGCTGTACTTGGCGACAAGGTCTTCCGGTTTGTTTCCCGCGAGGCAGGCATATTTCTCCTGTACAGCAGAGATGGCGGATCGCAGGGAATGGTCATGGTCAAAAAGAGTGTTGTCCAGGTCAAAGAGGACGACTCTACCTGTGCGAGTCGATTCCATTGACGCGGTTGTGGCTGTGTGCGTTGCGTGAAGACAGGTTTCCAGAGGCATGGAGATATGGCCCCTTGTTTTGCCATGTTCAGGAAATATACCCGTTCGCATGGCTGCGCCCGCCTCACCTTGCTCTAGAGTTTAAACAGCGAATGGCCTGAACATGAAAACCTACAAGTAGAAACTCACTGTATGGTTCTGCCCAGCACTGTCTCTAGGCAGTTGCAGAATCCATAACTTTGAGGCACCTGGTCGTGAGTTGTACTGGTACCTGACGGCAGCGCGTTGGCGGCCGAGTCGCGGGGCCAGTCGCAGCGACTCCAACCATGCCAAAATTTCACCAGCCAGGCCGACATACCTCACAAGCACACCAGGCACTCGCCCACAATGGCCAAGAACAAAGGTACGCACACGCTCAAACACTCGATCCACAGGCTGCCCATCGTACAGCTCTCGCAGATCCATGGCTGACTCCCACTCCCAGCGCCCTCGAAGCACTCCCGCGCCGCCCGCCGCGCCACCTCGCCCGGCATCAACACCGACAAGTCCCTCAAGGACGTCGCCCTGCCGTCCAAGGCCTCGCGCGCCGCCGCCGCCGCGGACCGCCCCTCCGTGCTCGCCGTCCACCGCTCCGCCGGCGTGCAGAAGAAGGCCAAGCCGACCCGCAAGGGCCGCCTCTCGGCGCGCGCCCGGCGGCGCCA
>PKSG01000088.1:0-26426 GCA_002916505.1 Tolypocladium paradoxum
CCCTCTGCAAGACGTGCGGGGAAATCCCTAGCAATTACGTGGCGAGTCCCGACTGATTAGTCGGCGATGCCCTGATGATAAATGGTACCTGGTACCTGTGGTACCTTGCCAGCCTGTACTCTCGGCCACGCTTCTTACACATCCACTTATAAGGCATGCCCATGGTCGCACATGCCCAGGGGCCATAGGTTTTAGGGGACCTAAGCTATGTAGAAACGCTATGAGTATATAAATGGCGTATAATAAATTATGTAGCGGAATTAGCTCATTATAAAGGAGTTAATATATAGCTGAGCTGAGTCTATATAGCTAGTAAATATAGCCCCCGGTCTAAAACCCGTATTACTCTATAGTAATACTATAGTATATAAGTTAGTGCGATATTAACTATCACTATTTCTTAAGCTAAGTAAGTAGCTAAAAGGGGGTAAAAATTTAAGAACTAATATTAATTATAAGAACTAATATATGAGATTAATCCTAATTCGAGGATATATAATAAAGATTTTAAGATAAGAACCTTAGAAGTTCCCATGAACCTTTTTTTGCCACGCAGTAATACTACTTCGAATCCTGATAAAATATGCTACTGCTTAGGCAAATTAAGAATATACATTGCTGACTGTACTATTCTCGCCTGCCTGTTGCCCTCTCCTGTAACCCAAACTCCGTATGCAAATCCTCACTGAGCACGAGTTGCTTAATCGGTATGCAAAGGAGCAGTCCGATGCCGCCAAACGGGATCGCGATCCACCAAACCCATCGCAAACTGTCCTGATAAACACTGAGTACTTCCGTCATCAGCTGCGGGGCGTCGCTCAGAGTGCGCATCAGCCCTTTGCTGGCCATGGCATACGCGCCGCCGTCGGCAAGCTGTTTGCGCAAGGACGCATCGCTTACGCGATACAGCAGCTCTTGGACCCGCGCGTTGAAGATGGTGGTGGGAATGGCGACGCCCCATATACACCCAAAGCTGCGCATGAACGCCCACGTGGCGGTGGCAGTGGCCACGTCGGATTCAGGTAGCGAGGCCTGGATCGGGGGTAGGGTGCTGGAGAAGATCATCCCCGAACCAGCACCGAAGAGCACCTGGAAGCCGGCCCAGTCGCGGGCTTGCGAGTGGTCGTCCAGGAGCGAGAACAGGCCGCTGGAAGCGGTAAGGAAGATGTACCCCAGGAAGTGGAAAGCTCGGTATTTGCCCGTGACGGCGATCAGGATGCCCGTAGCGATGCCGAAAGGCGCAATGGCAGCGGTGATGGGGAGCACGTACAGCCCGGATTCCGTGGCAGTCGAGCTACGGATGGCCTGACGCAGTTAGTCTGATACTGTATCTCCATACCGAAGCACGAATTCCGCACCTGAAAGTAGACGGGCAGGAAATATCCGACCCAGTAGAGCAACACAGACTGGATGAAAGCGATCCACAGTGCGCACATGGCGGTTGCGCTTGAGAACAGCTGCAGCGGAATCGAGGGCTCGCTGCAGAAGCGCGACGTCTGATGACTGCAGAAGAGAAACAGTCCCGCGAGCCCTAGGATGAGGGGGACGAGAATCTGCCACGAGGGCCAGGCGTAAGCTGTCCCGGCCCAGGTGAGGGCGAGCAAGATGGAGACGACGGCGGCAGTGAGGATGGCATTGCCCACGAGGTCCACGCGTCGTAGTTGCTGCCACATGGTGCCGCTGCCGCGCGGGTGCGTGACGCGAAGGAACAGCACTAGCAGTAGCAACGACACGGCACACAACGGCAGGTTGATGTAAAAGACCCAGCGCCACGATACATGCTCGGTGAATGCGCCGCCCAGCACCGGACCGACCACCGTCCCCACGGCCCACACAGCCGCCATGAGCGCCACATATTTGCCTCGCTGGCGAAGGGGCACCAGGTCGCAGATGACGATATCCACGAGCGTGTTGATGCCGCCGCCGCCGATGCCCTGGATTGTTCGCCCCGCGATGATGAGACTCGTATCGTTTGCGGCCCCGGCCATGCCGCTGCCCACGGCAAAGATGACCACTGAGATGATCATCATCCATCGCCGGCCGAAGATGTTTGCCGTCTGGCCGAACAGCGGCAGCACCACCGTCGACGACAGGATGTACGAGTTGGTGATCCACATATACAGCTCGCCGGCGTTAATATCGAGCGCGATGGTGGGAAGTGCTGTCGAGAGAATCGATGTGTCGAGGGCTGAGAGGAACGTCGTCACGCACAGCGCTGGGAACACGGCCCAGAAGCGCCATGTCTTCTTCTTTGGGGGGAGGAGGTCATCGTTATGTTGTGTTGGTGCTCCGCCGTCTTCTTGTTCTTGTTCTCCTTGCTCTCCTTGATCTTCTTCTTCTGCTGGTGCACGAAGAGTCTCCTGCCCATCTGGCTCATTCGTCGGCAGGCTTTTCTCCCTCGTTGACGCCATGGTTGATGTTTCTGCCCTGGTACATGTGTGAGTAGTGTCATGAAGCTGCATTCGCTCACATTAGAACTTGAATTTGGAACTCACGCTTAGACCCGAAATCGACTATGCGAGGGCCGTAGTAGAAGGGGTGGAAGGGAGGAGATTGAGCCCTCCGCCGATCCCTGGCTACCTACTCGGGGGTCTAAAATCCGACCCAATCCCCGCGCTTGCACAGCAAGCACGGGGGGAATGAGTTGGAAAAGGCATGATGATCGGGGCCCCGGGGGGAAAACGGTAGACTTGTAAAATAGCTACGCAGCACATAGAAAATGAAAGTACCTCGGTTTTCCTACATAACCACCATAATTCCAAAATCTGCCCCGCATTTTCTTTCAATATAAGAATGCACACCACGCGCCCCGCGACGCGAGATATCGTCAACACAAGCCGTTGAGGGCCCAGCAACGATCTTCTGATCATCATAAATTTTCCTACTCAGCCGTTCCCCTGGGCTTGCTATGCAAGCGCGGGGATCGGGTCGAGTTTTAGCCCCCCTCGAGTAGAGGCGGGTGGCGTACGCTACGAACTATGGTAGAGCAAAACAGTGGAACCCTTGCCACGCTAACCTTTTAATTTAATATAGCCAAGGTGGATGAATCCTGCCTGCTGCAGTCAGCTTATAATCCTTCAGCTTATAATCCTTCCTTCTGCAGTCAGCTTACTTGTTCCTTTCAGCTGATAATCCTTCCCGCTGCAGTCAGCTTACTTGTTACTTTCAGCTTACACGTACGATAAAAGCTCAGAAATCGAAAGTGATGGGGCGAGGTGAATCACAATCTCACCACTTCCTGCTCTCTGACATTCAGACCTCATCCCCTCGCCTTGGAATCAGTTAGAGGCCTGTCATATACTCAATTTGATATTAGGTAGTTGGTTGTGTTTCGAGGTTCGAAAATATGGGCGATTTTCGAGACGAGGGCATTGCCATCGTTGGAATGGGCAAGCTATTCTCCTAGTCTTCTTCTTCTGCATCCTCCCCTCGGTCTTGGTTCCCCCCTCTCTCGCTTCCCATGCTCCAAACCCAACTAACACTCTTCTCCTTCACCCAGCATGTCGGCTTCCCGGCGACGTCCAAAACCCCAAATCTTTCTGGGATCTCTTGATGAGCCAGAAACTCGCACGCGGCCCCTTCCCAAGCAGCCGCTTCAATGCTGCTGCCTTCTACAACCCACAAAAGGGGCGGCCGGGAAATATGCGGTATGCAGAGGGCTACTGCATCTCCAACAACCTCGAGGACTTTGATGGCGGATTCTTCGGCATGACTGCCTCGGATATTCCGTGCCTCGATCCCCAGCAGCGTCAGCTGCTCGAGTGCTGCTTTGAATGCCTAGAATCCGGAGGCATCACGCTCGAAGATGTTGCCGGCACTATGGCTGGTGTCTATGTAGGTAACTTTGCCAGCGACTATGAAACTCTGGCGTTCAAGGAACCCGAGCGGATTGAGGGCATGGCCGTTCTGGGAATGGGCAGGACGACGGTGAGCAACCGCGTGAGTTACATGTATAATCTTCATGGACCAAGGTTTGTCTCCCCACATTTCCTTACTGTAGTTTTCTGTATCATGACCCTTTACTCTGTTCATGTAAATGAAGTCATGATACGGGATGAACTGTTTGGGCTGATTACGTCTCATGCAGTGTTACCTTGGACACGGCGTGCTCCTCGACGCTGTACGCACTACATTTTGCGGTGCAAGCGCTCCGCAACGGTGAAATCCCGTCGGCGTTTGTCGGCGGCGTCAACCTGATTCTCACTCTTGAGTATCACTTCGCCATTGGACAGATTGGCGCCCTTTCTCCGACCGCGCAGTGTCACGCATTTGACGCATCCGCAGACGGTTACTCCCGAGGAGAAGCCATCAACGTTTTATTCCTGAAGCGTGTGTCAGATGCGATTCGAGACGGCGACCCTATCCGTGGAGTCATTCGAGGATCATCGTTAACTGCGTAAGCTACGGACATGTTTTTATTCTTTTTTTTTTTACTGGATATACACTGAACCACGCACGACATATAGCAACGGCAAAAACAACGGCATTACGCTCCCCAGCGCTCTCGCCCAAGAGCTGTCTATCCGGAAGGCATATGAGCATTCAGGGCCCCTTGACTATAGTTCAGTCGGCTACGTGGAATGTCACGGGACGGGGACCCCCGCGGGAGATCCGATCGAAACTATGGCTATTGGGAATGTGTTTGGAAGCCTTCGTGAGTGGCACGACCCGCTATATATCGGGTCGACCAAGCCACAAGTTGGCCACGGTGAGGCGTGTTCGGCAATTACGAGTATTATGAAGGTGGTGTTGTCGATGGAGAATGGAGTTATCCCTGGCACTATTGGCGTTAAGAAACTGAATCCCGCTTGTGAGTATTGCTATCCTCCACGTTTAATACCGGGTCTGACACTCTCATAATATTATAGTGGACCTCAAAGGAGGTGCTCTGGCCGTCGTCACCAAGAACACACCCTGGCCAGAAGGAAAAGCAAAGCGTGCGTCTGTCAACTCGTCCGGATATGGTGGAGCCAACGGACATGTCGTCATTGACGGTGTTGATGAGTATTTCAAGAGCATCGGTATCTCCAACCCGTACAGCAAGGTTCCGGAAGTCAACCCGTATAGCACGATTCTCCAGAAGAAGTTCCTGCTGCCAGTCACGGGACATGATGAGTACTCCATGCGCAAAAGCTTGGACAGCTTGATGCTGGTGGTAGACCATCATAGCCACGACTTCCACGAGCTCTTGTATACCATGATTGCGCGACGAACGCGGTTCTCTTCCCGTGCCATGATCCCAGTGGAGATCAGTAGCGAGAAGAAGCTGACGATCCTGGAGCCAATAACTGGTCGTACTAATAACAACGTCCCGATTGTGGCCTTTGTCTTCACCGGGCAAGGTGCTCAATGGGCGGAGATGGGCCGCCAGCTGTTGGACCGCTACCCATCAGTGCAACGAACGTTCAAGAAGCTGAACTTGGCACTGTCACACTTGAAACAGCGACCAATATGGACCCTCGAAGGTATGTCGGCTCCTGACTCCTCATAAATTTTGGATTAATGTGTACTGATTCTCCCATGTCTTTCATAGAAATCCTGCTAGCTCCCGCCGAGACTAGCAAGATCGGTGAAGTTTCCTTCTCCCAGCCTATCTGCACCGCCATTCAAATTGCCATTGTCGATCTGCTAAGGGAGTGGGGAGTCAAGCCTGAAGCTACCATCGGCCACTCGTCCGGTGAACTTGCCGCCGCCTATGCGGCGAAACTAATAACTGCCGAAGACGCCATAATAGCCGCCTACCTGAGGGGCGTACACGCGACGCTTACGCAAGCACCGGGAACAATGATGGCGGTAGCCTTTGGCGCGCGCGAGGCTGAGAAGCTGCTCGCCGAGAATGGTGTCTCGTCAGCTGATGCCGTTGTCGCGTGCGTCAACTCGCCCGAGAGCGTCACTTTGAGTGGCAAGCCCGAGCCTATGGATGCTATTCACAAATTGTTGAAGCAACGTTCGATCTTGTGCAAGAAATTGCCGACTGGCGGGAAGGCTTATCATTCTCCTAGCATGAAAGAGGTTGGATCGGGGTACAGCGAGGCCATCCTCGAAGCTACGGCTCGCTCTAGGGACGGTGTCGTGGCTCTCACAAATGGAGACCACAAGGAGCCGAAGCCCGTGATGGTCTCGTCAGTGACTCTGGCGCATCTTCAGCCGGGGAATATCGATGGAAGCTACTGGCAGAAGAACTTGGAGAGTCCTGTTCTTTTTGATCCTGCCATGAAGCAGCTGCTGGGTCTCAAGTTCGGCCCAGAGGAACGTCACGTGGACTGCCTAATTGAAATAGGGGTATGGCGCTTCGCTTCTTCCTTTCCATATCCTCCTCTATCGTCTTGACTTCCAGCTTCTCATTCCAACAATATATACTCCCCAGCTAACACTTGAATCCTCTACATAGCCTCACAGTGCCCTCAAGGGTCCCATTAAACAAATAATAGCATCGCCCGAAGTTGAGGATATATGGAATGCGAGTCTGGGAACTGCTCCCAAGGTGACGTATGATCAGACCCTAGAGCGTGGGCACGACGCTGAAGATGACATGATGCGGCTTGCAACGAGCCTGTTCATCAAGGGCTGTCCACTCAACCTGCTTCATGTCAACGGCCACACCGCCTATCGTCCATCCAAGGTCATCATTGATCTCCCCATGTACCCGTGGAACCACGAGACTCCACAGCCATTGATCGTCAACCGGGCTACTCAGGACTACAAGTTCGCCTCTCATCCACGGCACGATCTGATTGGGAGTCGACTTCCGGGAGGGAATCGCATGGAGCCCATCTGGAGGAATTATCTCCGTTTGGAAGATGTACCGTGGATAAAAGATCACGTGGTATGTACCCCATCAAACATGACCTCAGTCAGCAGTTCCCAAACAAGAAGCCTCTTGTGAGCTAATGTCTGTGACCCTAAACATAGATTGGAAGTGCCATCATCGTACCTGGCGCAGCATACCTTGCCATGGCTGTCGAGGCGGCAGCCCAGTTTGCCGAAGATACCACGCTCGGTGGCCCACCATTTGACTTTGAGGATGCCAAGTTCCATCTTCACACCGTCACGATAAAGGCAGCGCTGGTTCTTCCCGCCAGTGGCACCACAGATATCATGATCAACCTACGGCCCACGGACGCATCCGCGGCGTCCAACCGATTTGAGTTCAAGATCTGCTCCGTGGCGGATGGACGATGGATCGAGCACGCCCAGGGTATTGTCTCGTTTGAACTGGTCCACGGGGAGAAGACAAAGAAGGTCCCCTTCAACAACGAGACCGAAGAACCTGCCTTTGAACAGACCTTCGGCAAGGATGCCTGGTATGAGCGACTGAAGTACCGCGGCTTCGACTTTGGCCCCCTGTTTCGCGTTATCGACGAGATCGAGGTTCTGCCCCCTGCATCACGTGCTCGCGCGAGAGCCCCTATTCTCAAGACAGCTGAGAAGACCACGCCATACGAGTCTCGGTATGCGATCCACCCTCTAACCATCGATGCCGTACTTCAAGGGCGTGTGGCTTCCGTGTACACCAGCCGCGCGGACAGAGAGGCGGCCACTCAAATCCCCGTCTTCATCGAGCAGATGACAATCAGCCCCTCGTCGTGGGCGAAGAACCAAACGGGCATCATCGACAGTGTCGCGTGGACCGAGGGCGCCCGCAGCGGTGGATCCCACTCGACGCTGACCACGGAGAGCGGCTTTGAGATCATCGCAGCGCGGAACGTCAAATGGCGACAGTTCGAGAACCAAGGGAGCCAGGAGAAGATGAACAAGGAGGCCGCGCGCGAGCCATACTACCGCCTGCAGTGGAAGCCGGACGTGGCCTTCCTGGACACAGATAGGGCCCATAGCCTGTATCACAGCGATTTCCACTCAGCGTCTGGAGCGGCGTACCTGGACGAGGTGTACAATATTCGGACGCGACTGGAGACGGTGACGGTCATGTACATCTGCGGCGCTCTGGAGATGGTCTGCCAGGATGAGCTTCCCACGGACCCGTCACTGAAGTGGATTCACGGGTTCTACAACTGGATGTGCCACGTGAAGGCTGAAGCGGCAGCGGGACGCATGATCCTGTGCGAGCGAGATGCCACGAGCCTCGATCACCTGCAGCGGAAGCGGCGGATCGTGCAGCTTCTCGCTGAGTTGCCGGAGGACTTCCCGCAGCTGGAGTTCAACGCCATCGTCTACGAGAACATGGTTGGGATCCTCAACGGCACGGTGGCGGGCATCGATCTGGCGGTTAAAGCGGAGATTCTGGCGCGCGTGTACGCCGACGGGTCGATCCACGATGCGGCACGCAAGAACCTTGCGTCGGTGGTGGACATCCTGGCGCATAAGAATCCCACGATGCGTGTGCTGGAGGTTGGCGCCGGCACGGGTAGCTGCACCGGCATTGCGCTGGATGTGCTCAATGCCTTCGACCGCGACATGCCTGGCCATCACGCCAAGCGCTATCGCGACTACACCTTCACCGACATCTCACCAGCCTTCTTCGAGAAGGCCGAGGAGCTCTTCGGCGCGTACCCGCCCATGATCTACAAGACGTTCGACTTGTCAGTCGACGCCGCCGCGCAGGGCTTCGATCTCGGCGAGTACGACCTCATCCTGGCATCCAATGTGATGCACGCTCCGGGCAATACCGACCAACTGCTGCGGAACTGCAGCCGCCTGCTCAAGCCTGGTGGCAAGCTCGTGATGCTGGAAATCACGCAGACTGGCAGTCTCACCCCCGTCCAGTTTGCCTTTGGCACACTGCCCAGCTTCTGGGAGTGTCTCGACGATGTCGATGCTGATCGGCCGTTGGGACCCTTTCGGACCCTCCAATCATGGGAACATCAGCTCAAGATCTCGGGATTCACAGGTCTGGATATGGTGTTGACTGACTTCCCTGAGCCATTGGCCCTGGAGAGTGTCATGGTGGCCAGCGCCATCGGAGAATCGTTGAATGGCACTGTCGCAGCGGGCATTGAACGTGTTGCTATTGTGAGTATCTTCCAATATCCGCTTTTGTATTCCATATATAGGTTATGTGTCTCTGACATAACCCTTCACAGGTCCATTCACCAGCCCAAGGCGAGCTGGCACGAGCCATTGACGAGGAGGTCACGGGACAAGGAAAACTCACCAAAAATGCCATCATGCACTGCTCCCTTGAATCAATACCTCCAATGGAGCTCATCGGCGGCGACAACGTCACGTACATCGTGCTCGAAGAGATACAAACCCCTGTGCTCATGGATATGCGGCCGGAGCAGTTTGACGGCTTAAAAAAACTCGTGTCGTCAGCGTCAAGCATCCTGTGGGTGACTGGAGGAGATTTGATGGTGGGCAAGGACCCAACCCTGGCAATGGCCCACGGCATCAACACCGTTCTCATGAACGAGAACTCGACCCGCAACCTCAAGTTTGCCACTCTCGACATCGACGATACCAGCGCCACCAAGACACCCACTATTGCGAAGGTCGTTGCTGAAGTCTGGACCACGGTTGCCACGGCCGCATCAAGAGCCACGTGTGAGACGGACTTCATGCTCAAGGACGGCGTCATCTATATCAGTCGTGTCGTGCCCGATATGGAGCTGAACGAGGAGTTTACTCTCGACATGGGAGAAGGGAGAACTGAGCAGGACTTCCCAACTTCGGGCAACGTCCAGTTGGCGTTGGAGGCTCCGGGTCTTTTGGACACGGTGTACTTCCGAGAGAGGCCGACATGCGATATTGCACTTGACGCTGATGAGGTTGAGATTGAGGTGAAGGCGGTAGGACTGAATATGAAGGTGCGTTCGTGGGATCTCCGTCGCGCATTGAAAGGCCAACTCTTACTAATTCAAACACCATAGGACTATGTTATTGCAATGGGCAACTTTGAGAGTGTCAAGTCCAGCAACGAGAGCACAGGCATCGTCTCTCGAGTAGGAGACAACGTCACTCACCTCCAGCCTGGCGACAAGGTCATCTGCGTGGAACGCGGATACTACGACACATTCTTTCGCAGCCCGGCGCAGAAATGCCTGAAGCTCGACGACGATGCCGATCTGTTGGAGATGGCCACCGTCGGCATCGCCCATGGAACTGCACTCTATGCGCTGGACTACCTGGCGCACCTAGAAGCCAACGAAACGGTGCTGATCCAGGCGGCCACCGGCGGTTTGGGGCTGGCGGCCATCCAGTATGCCAAGTACGTGGGAGCTGAGATCTATGCCACGGTGGGAACGCAGCGGAAGAAGGATTACCTCATCTCTGAGTGCGCCATCCCCGCAGAGCACATCTTCTGGTCCCGAACGCTGCAGTTCAAGGATGACTTACTGAAGCAAACGCGAGGCCGCGGCGTCGATGTCGTCCTGTCAACCATCTCGGGTCCTGGATTCCACGAGAGCTTGAACTGTCTGGCGCCTTGTGGGAGGCTCATTGATGTCGGGCGCGGAAACGTCCTGGACAAGGGGAATATGGGATTGCACGTCTTTGACCGGAGCATCAGCTTCTTCTCCTTTGACCTCAGCTTTGTGTTGGACGAGAAGCCGAGAATCGCAGCACGGTAAGCAAACCCGAGGGTAGCCCGAGTATGATGCATAGAGGTACTAACACGTGGGGATAGGCTGTTGTCAGACGCGATGAAGCTCCTCCGAGAAGGCAAGATCAAGCCAATCAGGCTGGACAGCACGTTCCACATCACCGAGATGGAGAAGGCCCTTCGATACTTCGGCCAAGGACAGCACATCGGCAAGGTCGTGCTTACTTACGGTCCAACCTCCAACAAGGTCACCCTCAAGGGTGCTCTCCAACCTCGCGGCATCAACGGCAGCAACAGCTATGTGCTGGCGGGATGCCACGGTGGGCTGGGCCACAGCATGGCTGACTCCATGATTGAGCGAGGAGCTAAGAACCTTGTCTTCCTGGGTAGATCGAGCGAGAGTAAGCCGGATATTGCCTCGTTCTGTAAGCGAGCCCGGAGCAAGGGCGTGAATGTGGTGACGATCCAGGGCGACGTCTCCAAGATGGAGGATGTCGAGCGAGCTGTGGCTCAGGCCATCACAATGGGACCGCTAAAGGGAGTTGTGCATGCGGCGATGGTGTTACAGGTGAGTTTGCATTCACATTTGGATTTTACATCTTAAGTTGATATTATCTAACATCACCACCATCACCAAGGACGCCTTCTTCGACTCCATGACGCAGGAGCAGTTCAACACTGCCGTCCGTCCCAAGGTTCACGGCGCCCTCAACCTCCACAACGCCACCATCAACGCCAACGAAAACCTCGACTTCTTCTTTATGACCAGCTCGACGGTCACGTACGTGGGCCACATCTCGCAGTCCAACTATGCGGCATCCAACGCGGTGCTGGACAACCTTGCGCGGCAGCGCATCAGCATGGGCCTGCCAGCGGCCACAATATCGCTGGGGCCGATCAAGGGCGTGGGCACGCTGAACCGCAAGCCCGAGTACGCCGAGAATCTGCTGCGATCGGGGCTGATTGAAGCAGAAGAGTCAGAGTTCATCCGGCACTTCGACCGCTTCACGCACCCGCAGCTCGAGTCGAAGCATTTTGACAGCCTCACGCAGGGCCACATCCTCACGGGCGTCGAGTACTCTAAGCACGACCTCAGCATGGTGCAGGTCACGCGCATAGAGCAGGACCGCCGCTCAGCGCTGCTGGTCACGACGCTCGAGTCGCGCAAGGCCGCCGGCAGCAACGGCGGCGCAGTAGCTGATGCCAGCGGCGACGACCTGCTGATATCCGACATTCCCGACGACCGCGACAAGGCTGTTATCGTGCTGGCCGACGCCGTCGCGCAGCGGTTGGCCAAGCTGATGTTCATCCCCGGCGAGGATATCGACATCAGCCGCCCCTTCTCGCACTTTGGCCTCGACAGTATGTCCGGCAGCGAGCTGATCCACTGGTTGAGCCAGAAGTTCGGCGTGGGTATGTCATTCCTGCAACTGCTGGCTCCCTCGTGCACGCCCAAGAATCTAGCGGGGACCATCTTTGATACCCTAATGAAGACGAAGGCCGCAGCGGCAGAAACAGCGGCTCCTGCGGCTGCCGCGAACGGCACGTCCCACGAGAAGCCCAACGGGGTTCATGAGACCAACGGCGTGAATGGTTCTAATGGCGTTAATGGCATCTCGACTGGATCTCAGATGGAGAAGTTCTCTCAGGCAGTTAAGAGAGCTATTGCCGATCCAAAACCAGTCATGCACTCTTACGTGTGCTCTGTGGTCAACAGCAAGGGTACGAATATATAAGAAATCCCATCTAGAGAGAGAGAGGGGACCGTACACGCTGACCACATTCACAGGCGAGCAGCTCTACACGCTGTCCGAGGGCACGCTGTCAGAGGAGTCCAGCACCAAAGTTGACTTTGACGCGGTCTACGGGATGGCTTCTCTCTCCAAGCTCATGACCACCGTCGCCGTCATGATCTGTGTTGAGCGCAGGCAGATCTTCCTCGACGACGACGTGGCGCCGATCCTGCCGGACCTGTGCGCTCTCCCGGTCCTCGACGGCGTCGATTCTGAGGGCCGATGTCGGACGAAACGGCGGACCAAGACCATCACGCTTCGATTGCTGATGAGCCATCAGAGCGGCTGTGGTTATCATTCAAGTCCTCCGCTGGCGAGATGGGCGAGCCAGAATGGCAAGACGAACAGCGTCTTTGATAGTGACTTTGTAGGTCATTCTCTTTTACACACTACGTATATGTGAGTATCTGTCTATATCTAACACACCTCACAGGAAGTCATGAAGACCTACCCCCTCCTCTTCGAGCCTGGAGAAGGCTGGATGTATGGGTCTGGCACCGACTGGGCCGGCGAGGCCATCGCGCGGATCAACCATACCACGCTCGAGGAGTTCATGCGGTCCAACATCTGGGAGCCGCTGGGCATGACGTCGACCACCTTCCATCCTGAGCTCCACCCAGCCATGATGGACCGCCTCGTTGCCATGTACGAGCGCACCAACGACCATGGCCTGGAGCGCGGCGCCTGGCTCTCGCGCATCCCAGCCCCTCACGACTGCGGCGGCCACGGCCTGTGGTCGACGCCGCACGACTGGACCAAGTTCCTCGGCATGGTGCTCGCGGACGGCGGACCCATCCTCTCCAAGGGCAGCATCGACGAGATCTTCAAGCCGCAGACGGTCGGCTCGAGCAACCTGCAGGAGCTGCTGACGGGCCCGCTCCGCGCGTCCCTCCGCTCCACCGTCGACATGGACGCCGGCCGCATCGAGATGGCGCTGGGCGGGCCGCTGTACATGGACGCCATCCCCGGCAAGCGCTCCGCGGGCACGCTGCAATGGGCGGGCCGGCCGAACCTGTTCTGGTGGATTGACCGGGCCAAGGGCGTGGCGGCGACGACGTTTACGCAGGTCATCTCGCAGGCCGACGCCAGGTTCGAGGAGTTGACGAGCGCGTTGGAGAAGGCGGTATATGCAGATTTCACTTGATGACGAGCCACTACGGCATCCATCTAAGGTATCTATTTATTTAGTACCTAGTTGAGCAAAGGAGCATCCGGGGGGCGTTCGTTAATTAATGCCCTTGGATGTACATATTCATGAAGTATCGGGCCTGCTAGAAGCCTAAAGCTTCAACTAAAGCTCCTTACTTTATGGATCGTGAAGCTACCATTGGCAAAGCTGCCGACGAAGATTGCCGAAGTAGCAGCACTCTGATGGAAACAGGTACTCCGTACCTGAAAATGTTTACCGTCTACGAGTAGTCCGTATCCGTAGTTGAAACGGCCTAATTTGCTCCATGCTGTTGTCGAACCAACGGTCGTCACGGTCCTCGGCCTGGAGTCACAGGATACAGGCTGTGCTATTATACTCGCAATATGTGCAAGGTAGGGCGAAGAGCAGCCAGCCGGTGGGATTGTCACGGCAGTGCGGTACGCCGCACGCCGTCCTCATCACCCCCCTCCGACGTCATGACAAGGTCGATCTCAGCAACCGTCAAGCTTCCCCGCTCATTCGCCGGGCGACTGCGACAGGTGGCGGTCCCTCCAGTTCCTGTTCTGACCCCTGTCCGGGCCGCAAATGGCAGACGTGCTCGTGGGTCGCTGTGGATGATGACGCGCGCTGCTGACATCACCACATCGCCTGAAGCCCTGCCTCGAGATTGCAGGACCACAGGGTAGCGGTATTGGCGCATGCGCTCCAGAGGGTGCGGCGCTCTGCACCGCCAGTGGCCAGTGATGGCTCTGGGTGGCTTCCACTGTGGCTGCAGCTCCCAAGGTTCCTGCCCTCTGCTCCGTCCTCGCAGGGGTACGGACAGCAGCCCTCGGCCAGACGCGTCCCAACCCATTCGTGGCGCAACGCTTTATCACCTCCATCTCCCACCTCAGCTTGCACGACGATTGCTAGCCCTGTTGATAAGCTGCGACGGCCGTCCTCGCCGAGCATCCCTCGACCTCACTGTACCTACGCTCGCAGATGCGCCGGCCCCCCGCCCACGAGCACATCTGTCTGCCCCGCCGCCATCGAAAGTTGCCAGCGCAGCCAGACCTGTTGACGGGTGAGTTGGCTCCATTGCAAGTGGACCTCGAAACAGTGCCATTGTCGTTCGCATCTGCTGCCGATTTCTGCCTTCGTCTTTTTCTGTTCGCGATATTCCCACATGCTGCGGCACGTCTCCACCGTGGCTCTCCAGAGAGGGAACTAACTAAACTCTTGCACACCACCTAGGTACCGTGTCGGCCGTCCCGGAACGTCACCGCTGGCCACGACATGCAATCCCGCTAACATTTTTTCCTCTGGACAGATTGCCTCCCTCTCCCACCGGCACGCCTTGGCTTGGACACTCGAGGTCGCTGTTCCTGATCGCCAGTGCGCAAGCTGCGCCGCTTCTTACCCACGGCCTCCGGATGCAGATTCACAACGCCAGCCGCCTCAAAGTTTAATAAGCTCGCAGCTCCGCAATTTGCCAACCTGCGCCCGATACTACAAAGATACTACAAAGTTACCGCACCCGCTCCGCACCGCACCGAGCCACAGATTGGCAGCGGCGTATCCGAACCACCCCCGGCGACGCAACTCTTTGCTCCCCCGCTCGCTTTCCACAGCGCCGCCGCCGTCTTTTCCCCACGACCGATCGGCACATCCGCGTCGCATGGTCTAGGACGCTGCCGCCTCTGAGGAACCGGTTCCTCCATCTGGTCTGGACAGCAGCTCCGCGCAGCACCCTCCATTGCGTGGCCCACCATGAGCGCCTCCGACTCGATCCCGGCCACGCCGGACGAGACGCGCGAACCCGAGAACCTGCAGCATCCGGCGTCTTCAGGCGCTGACGATTCTTCTGACGCTAGGACGCCCTATGAATCTTACACGGACAACCCATTGGAAAAGCCCAAGCGATTGCCGTCCCTACGATCAGTTCCCGATCCTCACAATATGAATCCGAATTCGACGCCGCGGGGCGTCTTGGGAAGAGCTAGAAATCCCGCCCAACTGGCGTCCCCTTTCGCCGGAGGCATGGCCATGGACAACAGTGTCATGGCGCGGGCACGAGCGCTGCATCAGGAGCGCATGCAGAAAGGCCTGATGCCCCCGACCAGTTCGCCCGCCTCACCCGCGCCAGTTGCTCCTGGAGCTGGATCTAATGGCTTCCCCGGTGGTCTTCGAATGCCCCCGGCGCTGCAGCGACCCGGCCCGGGACCGCATCCCAAGTCCGCGCCGTCATTGTCGACACCTTCGCTCAGCCAGAGGAGAGCCAACAAGCTGGGTGGCATGGGGATGAAGCTTCCAGGCATGAGCGGCGGCGGCACTAACCCCTCTCCCGGGGGGTTCAAGCTGTCAGATATCACCGGTGAAAAGCCCGGCGACCAGAAGACGAACGGTTCTGGGCATGGCTCGAAGCTGGACGACTATAAGCAGTACATCGACGCGGAAAAGGGGTGGATAACGTTCGACGGAGCCGCCACGATCACGCGCACAGGTGTCAACTTTGCCAACGGACAGACCTTTAGCATCTCCCTCGACGAGGTGGAAAAGCTGGACGAGCTTGGCAAGGGCAACTACGGCACCGTCTATAAAGTCAAGCATGCGAAGCCCGCCGCACCGCGATTCGGCCAAGGCCTGTCAGGCCCGCGCTTAAAACAAGTGCAGTCGGACCCGTCTCCCGCGAGGGCGGAAGACGATGCAAGCAATGCACGAGGCGACGGCACAACGGGCAAGGTCATGGCCATGAAGGAGATTCGGCTGGAGCTGGATGACGCCAAATTCACGACAATCCTCAAGGAGCTGGTCATATTGCACGAATGCGTGTCGCCATACATTATCGACTTTTATGGCGCCTTCTTCCAAGAGGGTGCGGTATACATTTGCATCGAGTACATGGATGGCGGCTCCGTTGATAAGATGTACGACGGGGGCATTCCCGAAAGCATCCTGCGCAAAATTACCTACTCGACCGTCATGGGACTCAAGACTCTGAAGGACGACCACAACATCATTCACCGCGACGTCAAGCCAACCAACATCCTCGCCAACACAAGAGGGCAGATCAAAATCTGCGACTTTGGCGTCAGCGGCAACCTGGTGGCCAGCATAGCCAAAACCAACATTGGGTGCCAGAGCTACATGGCACCGGAGAGAATATCCGGCGGCGGCATGGCCCAGTCGGGCAACGCGGACGGGACTTATAGCGTGCAAAGCGACATCTGGAGCCTGGGACTAACCATCATCGAGTGCGCGACGGGCCGTTATCCGTATCCTCCAGAGGTCTCGTCCACCATCTTCAGTCAACTGAATGTGAGTTCGCAGGCCCCCTATCCCACGTCTTTCACCCGAGCAGTCTCTAACGCCAGTGGTCACAGGCCATTGTTGAAGGCGATCCTCCAGATCTGTCCAAAGAGGGATACTCGGAGATGGCGAGGGACTTTGTTCGGGGTTGTCTGCACAAGATCCCGAAGAAGCGGCCCACGTACGCCATGCTCCTGCAGCATCCCTGGCTAAAGTCGTTCTCCAAGCCACAGACCATTGCGGAGGAGGCTGAGGAGGGCGAGGAGGCGGACAAGGTAGCCGAGGCAGTCGGCAAGATACAACTGGGGGGTTCGAGCAACGAGGACGCAGAGGTGGCTGAGTGGGTGAATTCGGTCCTGAAGCGGAAACAAGAGGGCCAGGGCAACGATGGCCCATCTCGACCGGCTCTACACGCGGCACCGCTGGACTCGGTCAGCCCCATTGGAAGCCCGTTGCTCAACAAGAAGGCCCCTGAAGGGTTATGATGGAGGAATGAGGGACGAGACTCGAACTTGTTCTGTGGCGACATCAACTAGTGGCGGGGAGCGATGTGAACCAGAAGGAAAGATGGCGTTATCACGGCCATGAGCCGACAGAGCTGGCGTTTGTTCGGCATACCATTTGTAGCATCAGGCCATGGGGCGGACGCGAGTTTCCTTGTCATTTCATCGTCTGCGAGAGGGCCTTTGTTGTTCTATCACCTGCCGCATTCGGTCGGCGAGGCGCGGCATGGAGTTACCCTGCACGAGAAAGGGAGGAATTGGACCTTTTGCTCTTTGTTCTTTGACATACCCATGGGATAGAGCGCGGATGGAGAGGCATACACGATGCATTGGGAAGACTGTACGCATGCAGAGCGGAGTGAGGAGATTGAACATCACACTGCGCGACTAGCTCATCTTAAGATTGCATCCCACCACGTTCACGGTTCCAGCAAACACGAGTGACGCTGGATTAATCTTGATTAATTGTAGTAGCGCTTACAAACTTCATCGTTTGTGCTTCCATGGTGCTGGCGCATCCAGCTTCCACCAAAAACCAGAAACCTAGGCCGAAAACCTCGAGCCTTGTCAAGCCGTTTTCCAAACGAGTGAAAGAGCCTGCGTCTTGTCTTTTGGTATGTACACACAAGTCATTGGCATCGTGATGGGAGAGAAACAGACGTTATTACAAGGGGGGGCTTCGAGCATCAATCAACTCCGATATCCCGCACCATTACCGCGCCTCTAACCCCGGAAATGCAGATGGATGTGCTGGTCGTGTGCCAGAGCCGCGCTCGTCGCGTGATTTTGTCGACGGCGGAGAGGCGGCGCGGGTTTACGAGTACTCGTCCTTGACGCGGCGGCCGTCGTGGGAGCGGCTGCGGGAGCTGCGTTTGCGGCGCCAGAAGCGTCTGCCGCGCCAGAAGCGTCTGCCGCCGCCGGCGGCGCGGCCCTTGTCGCTGCGCATGCCGAGGCCGAAGAGGACGTCGGCGATGAGGAGCGCGACGTAGGAGCCCCAGAGGAAGCCAAAGGCGTAGGCGCCGATCTTGGCGTCGCGGCCGACGTTGTGGAACTCGTCGCGGGCGATGACAAAGGTGGCGCTGGCATTCAGTCAGCTTCATCTCTTCCTTGGTGGTACAAGGGAGCAGGGTGCATACGTCGTCAGGGACACGGCGACGGAATAGCAAAACAGGGCGAAGCTCGTGACGGAGAAGGCGATGGCGGCGCCCAGGCGGCCGCAGCAGGCGAAGAAGCCGGCGAAAAAGGCCAGCGTCTCGAAGAAGAGGGTGAGGAGGATGAAGACCCAGCCGAAGCGCCACAGGTAGTAGAACCTGGACGAGGTGGTGTCGCCGCCGTGGGTGCCGATGAGCTCCGGGGGCGCGTTGGCGGCGTGGGCGTCCCAGGCGAAGCCGAAGGGGGGCGCGGCGCGGGAGCTGCCGCAGTGCTTGTTGTCGGGCCCGCAGATGAAGAAGTAGGTCCATTGGGAGACGTCGCGCGCGCCGGTGATGCCGCCGGTCGAGGCCTGCAGGAAGAACGTCTTGCTGAGGGGCGTCGACTCGGTGACGCCGGAGAGGATGACGAACCAGAGCATGACGAGGGAGCCCGCGACCAGCACGATGGCCGGGATGCTGAGCTTGGCATCTAGATGGGGCAGTTAGCCGGTGCCGCTGTCTGCGGTTGTCGCACGCGGGAGCTGTTGGCGGCGCTGTACTTACTCTTAAGCATGGTGGAGGCGGCCCGTTGCGCAGGCGTGCTTCTGGAAGCGAGGGAGGAAGCCACACGAGGTTGAAGGGATCGCGGCGACGGCAGACGGTGGGCGGCGCGGGCGTGTTATGTACGGGCGGCGCTGTGGCAACACAAGCAACACAAATAGGACTGGATCCCCGCGGTCGCTGGTGGTCTCAGTTGGGCCACCGGATCGACGAGCCGTCTGTTGTGCTCGGGCTTCGTCTTCCTCGGTCGCCAGCAGCCGCAGCGCTCGTACGAGTAGGCCGTGGTGAGAAAAAATATCAAGATGGAGGTGTTGGTTAGGATTGACTGCGTGTGCCTGAGGCGCACTCGCTGTAGGTGTACCGCTCGTCGCGCAGCACAGTCGTGGGTGCCTTAGGTCGGCTCGGTTCGTTCTTCCCGTTTCGTGTCGGGGAGCAGGACGAGGGAGACGGTGACGAGGAAGCGGGGCCGTGCTTCTGTCTTATGCCATGGATGGATCATGGCTCAGCTGTGGCAGCGGTTGCGGTTGCGTCTGCCGTGGCGCTGCAGGGGTGGGCTCGGGCGATGACGACACTGGGCTGGGACAGGTAAGGTACCTACCTAGCTCCTGGCCTCTGCTGGCGTTGGTGTTCGCAGGCGATCTGGGCAGCCACGTCAGCTCCTGCACCGCGTACCAGGCCCAAGGTCAGGCGGCGCCGGGCACCTCCAGGCGGATCCTCCACTGGGCTCCCCGACCGCTGGGGCATGGAGAGCTGCTGGGGCCCAACTACCTACCTAGCGGGAAACCTTGCTGGTGCCTACCTTACCTGCCTGGAGCTCGAGAGGCGCCCTGCGACGCAGCGGATTCGCCGACCTGATGTCATGCGGCATGGCCAAGCGGAAGGTTTTCTGTTTGCTGCGCGTTGAGTTTCTGTTTCCCCATCGTTTGTCGTTGGCTTCCTTGCTTCGGGGGACCCCAAGGGTCCATCGATGATGATGGCCCGTTCTTGGATCCGCCCGTCGTCATGGCATTGGAGGTCTACCCGGTGAGATGCGACATGAGCTGAAGGGCTGGAGGATACGCTTCGTCCGTCCGGCAGATGGGCTCGTCCATGTACATGGCTGCGTGGTGTGTGCCGCATTTGAATGGCACTGGCAGGGTGGCGGTTCCGTTTCCGGCCCTGTTGTGGGCGAATCAGTGCGGGTCGCTCCGCTGCCATCCCGAGACCCGAGCCCATCCCCCGTGCCCTTCGCCGATAGCTCTCCTCCGCTGACATCTGATGATTGAGATCGCAGCGACACCGAGCCGCCCGTCACAAGATGCGGCACGTGGCCGGTCTGCGGCTCCGCGGCATTCACAGCACGCTGCCGCCTGCTGCTGGCTGCAGCCGTCGACAATGGGCGTCAACGCAACAACGCGGCCTCACGGTGCTGCACCATCGCCACCTCACGGGGGACGGCCCCGGCGGCGTCGTGAGCTACGACTACGCTGACGAGCTCCAGGAGGCCCATCGCTCCAAGTTCCTCTCCTGGAAGGCCCTCCCAGAGAGCGCCAGGGACCCATCCGCCTGTCCCCAGCCGCTGCTCCTCTCCTTCGAGTCCACCCCGACCTTCACCCTCGGGCGACGACAAGGCGCCCTCAGCGGCGCGCAGACCGCCCGTCTGCGTCAGAGACTCGACGTGAGCCTCCCCCGGCGCCGCGCGCCCATCAGCGGCAGCTTCACGCCCGACGTGCGCAACACCAGCCGCGGCGGGCTGACGACGTACCACGGCCCCGGGCAGCTCGTCTTCTGGCCCGTCGTCGACATGCACGCGCCGCCGTACGCGCGCTTCGGCGTCGCCTCGTACGCGGGCCACCTCGAGGCCACGACGCGGCGCCTGCTCGCCGAGCGCTTCGGCATCTCGACGGCGACGGTGCGCGACGAGCCGGGCGTCTGGGTCGCCGCGGCGAGCAGCCGGCCGCGCAAGATTGCCGCGCTGGGCGTCCACCACCGGCGCCACGTCACGGCGCTGGGCGTCGCCGTCAACATCGACGTGCCCGTGGTGGGCGGCGAGGACGTCAATCCCTGGGCGAGGTTCGTGCCGTGCGGGCTGGAGGGCAAGGCTGTGACGTCTGTGGCCGCCGAGGCGGGCGACGGGCTGCTCGCGAGTTGGGACGTTGCCGAGCTGGCGGCGCATTGGGCGAGGATATTCGAGGAAGGGCTGCTGGACGAGAGGAGGAGGGGCGGCGACGATGGCGAGACGACGGCTCGGCTCCAGAGATGAGTCGACTTGCGTTGCCAGGGCCACGATAAGCCTTCAACGCCTCGTTAGGGACCGTCTCGGCCGGCGGCGCAATGCAAGGTCGCCGGCGGCCCGTCGCAGCACGCATGCCGGCCCTCGTCCCAGCGCCATGCTACTCCCCGCAGAGGCTCCCCTTGTCCCTGTTGCATGGCCGGGGAAAGATAGGTGAAGCTTGAGTTTGCATCTCCTCGGGACGCGATTGGCGGTGGGACTGTCTTATCAGTGTGAATCTAGCAGCACCCCTGCTGGCCGCCGAGGACAATGCATGTGACGGCGGTTCACGGGTGTTTCTGGCAGCCGAGACAGCATGTTCGTATTCAATAAACTCAATGCTTTTATTCAATTCGTCCTTTGTTGTGCAGTGGGAGGTTGATTGCGTTCCACGTGCTCGCTGTGCGGCTCATCCCGGCTGGATCGCGGCGGGGGAGCCTCCTATGGACGACCTCGGCGGCGACAACCAGCAGTCCAACACTCACCTGTTATCACCCACCAGTGATTCGACGCCTCCCGCACTGCCACGGCGTTGCCTCTCCCGTCTCGGGGACAAGCCATGCCGCGGAATAAGCTTCAAAGAGGGCAGTGATGGCTGGCTCGGCAGCCAGTTTCGCCCGCCATCGGCGCGCCGCGCGGGAGAGCCCGGCGACCCATCTGTACGCTTTTCTGTGACTTATGCGCAGCAGCTGGGACGCCTCTTATCGCCGCAATGTGATTTGCATTTGGCTGGTTGCAATGGCCGTTCAGCAGTGCCGAGTACCATGCAGCGTAAGTCCGACGGACCGCCGGCGACAGGCCAAGCTGGAAGCGCAGGTGTACGAGTATAATATGTCAAGACCCCGGATGGCCTGCATGTAACTCTGCGCTCTGCGTCTCGACCATCTTGTCGTGCCAGCTGTGCGACTCTCGCGGAGCTTGACTCGCTACCGACAGCCGGCTGCGACCAGACATCATGTCCAGCCCTGGCCCAGCGCTGAGCCAAGGCTATGGCTACGGCATCATCCTCGGCGTGGGCTTTGCCTTTGCCGTCTTCATGGTGGGACTCGCCGTCTTGAATCCTCGCATCGTGCTCTGCTGACGAGTGCGGGCAGATCTCCCTCACCCACATCCTCAAGCGCTTCAACAACGAGGTCCAGACGTCGGAAATGTTCAACACGGCCGGCCGCACCATGAAGTCGGGCCTCGTCGCCTCGGCCGTCGTCTCCTCGTGGACCTGGGCCGCGACCCTCTTGCAGAGCTCCGGCGTGTGCTACCGCTACGGCGTCTCCGGCCCCTTCTGGTACGCGTCGGGCGCGACGGTCCAGATCCTGCTGTTCGCGACGCTGGCCATCACGCTCAAGAAGCGCGCCCCCAACGCGCACACCTTCCTCGAGGCCATCAAGGCGCGGTACGGCGCGCCCGCGCACTTCACCTTCATCGCCTTCGGCCTCGTCACCAACGTGCTCGTGTCGCTGATGCTCATCGCCGGCGGCTCGGCCACCATCAACGCCCTGACGGGGGTCCACGCCGTGGCCGCCATCTTCCTCATGCCCATCCCCGTCGTCGCCTACACCTTCATCGGCGGGCTCAAGGCCACCTTCATCACCGACTACATCCACGGCTTCGTCGTGCTCATCATCATCATCCTCTTCGCGCTCAACGCCTACGCCACCTCCCACGTCCTCGGCAGCCCGTCCGCCGTCTACGACCTGCTCGTCGAGGCGGCCACGGCGCACCCCGTCGCCGGCAACAAGGACGGCAGCTACCTGACGATGCGCTCCCAGGGCGGCGCCATCTTCTTCGTCATCAACATCGTCGGCAACTTCGGCACCGTCTTCCTCGACAACGGCTACTACAACAAGGCCATCGCCGCGCACCCTGTCCACGCCCTGCCGGGCTACATCATGGGCGGCGCCGCCTGGTTCGCCATCCCCTGGCTGACGGCCACGACTCTGGGCCTGGCCGCGCTGGCCCTCGAGTCCAGCCCGCGCTTCCCGACGTACCCCAACCGCATGAGTGAGGCCGAGGTCTCTGCCGGCCTGGCCCTTCCCTACGCCGCCGTGGCGCTCCTGGGCAAGGGTGGCGCCGTCGCGACGCTCCTCATGATCTTCCTGGCCGTCACGTCGTCGTTCAACTCGGAGCTCGTCGCCACGTCGTCCATCTTCACCTACGACATCTACCGCACCTACTTCCGGCCTGACGCCAGCGGCAAGCTGCTCATCTGGATGTCGCACATCTGCATGGTCGTCTACGCCGCCATCATCTGCTGCATCTCCGTCGGCCTGTGGTACAACGGCATCTCCATGGGCTACCTGTACCTGCTCATGGGCGTCCTCATCTCCGCAGCCGTCATACCCGCGACGCTGACGCTGCTCTGGAGCCGCCAGAACCGCTGGGCGGCCACGCTCTCGCCCATCCTAGGCGCCGCCTGCGCCATCACCGCGTGGCTTGTCACCGCGCAGAAGACGTGCGGCACGCTCGACGTCGAATGCACCGGCTCCAACGACCCCATGCTCGCGGGCAACGTGACGGCGCTGCTGTCGCCGCTCGTCTTTGTCCCTGTGCTCTGCCTTATCTTTGGCTTCGAAAAGTACGACTGGCAGTCGATGCTGGCGATCCGCAAGGCAGACGACCACGACCTCCTGCAGGCCTCTGGGCTGGACCCCGAGGCACAGCGGGAGGCTCAGCTGGTCCAGGAGGCCAGCTTTGCCGAGGAGCAGCGCAAGCTGAACCGCGCATTCAAGATTGCGTGCATCGTTACCATCACCATGTACGTCAGCCCATGCCATCTACCACTCACGCGTCGCACTTGCTAACGTTCCGCCACAGGGCGCTGTCGTTCCTCGTCCTCTGGCCCATGCCGCTGTACGGCTCCGGCTACATCTTTTCCAAGAAGTTCTTCACCGGCTGGGTCAGCGTGGGCATCATCTGGATCTTTTGCTCCTTCATCGCCGTCGGCCTGTACCCTTTGTGGGAAAGCCGGGCGACGCTCAAGCGGGTGTTGACTGTCATGTTTACGGGCAAGGTGCCGCGGCCGGTGCTGCAGGGCGAGCATGCCATGACGGAGGAATCGAGTGGAACTTTGACGCCGAGCAAGATGGGATCGGATGTTAAAAGCGGCTAGGCTGGTTTGTAGATGGTGACATGGCTGTGTTGGACGTTGAGATACCCAAGGCACGATTTTCACTGGTAGTTCCCGTCAATCACGAATGTGTTTCATTTTCGTTCAATCAACTGCAAACGCCGATGCCTGCCTCGATCACATCAGTCCGTCACGACTCGTCCGGTGATGGTTTCCATCGGGCCTACTCGTCCTCGTCCTCGTCCTCCACAACCGTCTCGTCCCCGGCAAGGGCTTCCAGCCTCTCGAGGCGGTCCATCATGCTGCAACGTATTAGTCCCCGAACACGTTCGCCATAATTTCCGGGCAACTTACTCTCGTATCTCCATCTCGGTTCTGGTCCAGCGGCTCCCCAACATTTTGATTTCGTTGAAGAGGAGGCTGATCTGGACGACGAAGCCCCTGACCCGGAACATGACGTCCTCCAACTCCTCCCTGTAGCGGGCGTTGCTTGGTGAGTTTCTCATCGGATTGGGCTTCCTGCTGGCGCACGTTCTGGCGCTACGACGACGGGGGTGGGAGGGCATACATTACAAGGGGCATTGTTTCGTGTGCGGCGCCAGGTGTGTTTGTAGAGAGGCTGGTTGGAGTGGTAGTTGTGGGTGTGAGGAAGTAGTGAGGTTTGCGAGATGAAATGAGAAGAAGAAAAAAGGAAGAGACTCTGAAGGGACAGACGACCTATTTATACTTGAGATGGCGAGGGAGTGATCTGGAAGAGCGTGCAGTGAATCACGTTGTAAAAAATACTGCCGATGGAACGGGTCAAGGTTCAATCAACTCATGTTTCTTCGCTTAGCGCTTCCGTTTGCATTTTAGTGTTGCGTTCATTGGCTGAGTTGCCTAACACTCAAGAGCTGCCTTGCTTTCTGCAGCGCAGAGTCAAGACTTGGCTGTGATTCACTGCAAAGGCAGTGATGGGAGGTGGCCGGTTCGGCACATGGCGTGAGCATCACTGATCAACGTGCAGAGGACGCTGCATAAATTTGGGTCTGAATTATTTTCACAAACTTACCCAAGCTTTCGGGATGTCTTCGTCTGAATAAATCCGCCTGCATGTGTCGACGGTGACAGTGAGCTGGCTTCAAGAATACGCCAATCTAGTCCTGTATATTAACTTCTATATTCGTTTTCCCTAGGTCCTCTACTACCTCGTATTTACTAGCTTATCTAGGCCTCTACCGCATCGTGTTTATCGAAGCCAACTATAGTATTACTTGTAAGATTCACTCTCCCTGCTCAATTCTCGTTTCTTATGGCGTTGTCACGCGCTTAAGAGATGCTACCAGTCCCAGAGATGCTCTCCGTCGTGCGGTTGCGCGGCTGCCAAATGAGTCGTCGCTTTGACACATAGCATCTTGACTAGGTTTTAGCTGCAGGCACCAGTTCTGCTGGGTTTGTGGTGCAACATGGAGTACTTCCCACTGTTGCTGCCGCCTCTAGATTTTTCAGTCATCTCTTGTTCCGGCTACGGCGGACTTACCGGTGTGGCCTTGACCGAATTGCTTATGCCAAGATACGATCCAAACGGCAGGTGTCAAGTGCTTGTACCAATTCTGTTGGGGCTGCCTTGCGGACCACGAGAGGATCGTGATGACGGATAACAGCGCGCACGAGGACTGCCGGTTCCACACAAACAATATGCCCTGGCACGGCAGCGAACAGGGGCAACTGAGAGACATCATTCATGGTCAGACACTGCTCGCATACTAATGATCTTTATGATTCTAGTCATGTAATCGACTTGACAAGAGGGAATTATAGTCGAACGAGAAATATTAGACTGCGAACAATAATAGCGCAGATGGAGTGGAACGTGCATCAGATACCGTGAAGAGTATGGTGGGCGGAGCTAACAAATTCGCCCGGAATCTCAAGACTCGCAACTGCACTTGTTAAGCAGAAAGGTGTATTAAAGGCTACTTTCTTAACATCAGGATGCCAAGAAAGAAGCAAAGCTGAAATTGCAAGTTGAGGAAGTCCCGGGTGGGCTTGATATGCGACACAAACCACCCCGTTATCCCACGCACAAGCGTAGAATGCAGTTCTAAAGAGGAACGCATACACCCAAAACACAACCATCGCCTCCAGGGCAAACATGACCCGAGGTTCCACAGTTTTTCGGATCCGTATTGAGGTTAATGCAGATCCC
>PKSG01000089.1:0-22139 GCA_002916505.1 Tolypocladium paradoxum
GGGCCCCGAGGCCCGCCTGCCGCTGTCGGTGCACCCCCCGGCGACGCTGCACGCCGCGACGCGCGAGACGCGGCGCAGGGGCGTGTACTCGGACCGGGCGCTCGTGGCCGTGCTGGGCGACGAGCTGTGGTTCGTGCGACGCACGGCCGTCGGCGCGCCGTCGGGCGATGGCAGCGAGTCGCTCCGTCGGCTGGTGTTGGCCCGCGAGAGGGGCCCCGCGCCGGCGTAGATGTTGTATCGGCTCACCATGGCTCCAGCTGTGAGGTAGATGTATGTTTGGGGCAAGTCTTGGAAGAATATGGCTGGCCTCTCCGCGAAGGTTCGTCGTGGCATGGTGGACGTGGCGTGCAGCCGCCTGGTTGACCGATTGCAAAGTTAAATCGTCGACCGCAGCTCCTCCATGTTCGTCTCCTCCAGCTTCCAAGCACACGCGCGCGGCCGCCAACGACGAGGCAGAGGGAGGGCATGGAGAGGTGGTCCTGACTCCTGGCGGGGGAGGACGCCGCGACTTCGTGATGGGTTTCTGTCGACCTGCGTTGTCGCCGCTACCAACACCGAATCCAGCTACAACGCCCAATGCATGCCACGAGCCGGCCCATGCCACGCGGCTGATGGGCCATCTGTCCGTCACTTTCGCGGCGTCTGCTCCGGTGCTCCGCGGTTGGTCGCAACGACATGGGTGAGCCGGGGATGACCCCCTACATCCTCGCATCTCACGAGATTATCACAATATTGATAAATTAACGTCAATTCTCGTCACATCGTGGATTACGAGTACGCGGCCGTTCGAAACGAGCAATCAATCAGGGCTGAACCATCGCGACGCAGGTGCGGCCGCGTACTGCTTGTGCCGCGGGCGCGGCGTATTTACCGTCTACGGACCAACAGATCAAAAGACTGCGTACGAGTACGCGTCGACAACGGGCAAGATGATGGCATCCCCAGGGTACTGCTCTAGTCCGTGCACAGGTCACAAGTTCAGCATTCGTGGTGGCGGGTTTCATACATGTATCGAGGATTCTCCAGGCCGTCGTACAGCGGAAACAAGAAGCTGTCGCCATATGCACTACGTGTACGAGTAGTACCACCTCTTCTCGTCCCTCGACTGGTCTGCGTACGAGCACAGGATGGCGCCCAGTGCAGCTCTCAGCTTGGCATGGCCACTGACTCTCGTGCCCAGCGTTGCCATCGCTGCGGTGTTGGGCGTGTCCGTCTACGTCGTCGTCTGTCTGCGGGACTACCTTCGACTGGCCCACGTCCCGGGACCGCGATGGATGGGCCTCACCAACCTGATCATGGCCCAGAAGAGCACGGCGGGGAGGATACAGTATGACATGATGGAACTGAGCGAAAAGTACGGTGCGTCTTGTCCCTGGCCACCTGCAACGGCCTCCGTGCCAGCTCCGGACGGCGAGGATCTGGAGTCGTGACTGACGTGCCCACGCAGGCCCGATCATCCGAGTCGGGCCCAACATGATCCTTGTCAGCGATCCGGGCGTGTTGCGCAAGATGTCTGCAGTTCGAGGCGGATACAGGCGCGGGCCTTTCTACACCCTCATACGCATCACCCCCGGCGTGGACAACGTCTTTTCCATGAGGGACGACAAGCTCCACAAGGTTCTCAAGAGCAAAATGGGGCCAGGGGTATGTCGCGACGCCACTTCCGCGCCATGGCCGTGGCAAGTCCGAGAGGGGTGTGCTGACAAGACGGCCGCTGGTAGTATTCCGGGCGCGAGATGGGCGGGTTCGAGGCCGGCATGGACAAGCACATCGCGTCCTTTGTCAGCCTCATCGAGCGCAAGTACCTCTCGACGCCGGGCGAGTACAGGCCCATGGACATGGCCATCAAGTGCAACTACTTCGCCCTCGACGTCATCAGCGAGCTCGGCTTCGGCGCCGCCTTTGGCTTCCTCCGGGAGGACAGGGACCTGTACCAGTACAACGAGAAGACGCGCCGCTTCTTCCCCTTTGTCATGTTCATCAGCAGCGTGCCGGCCCTCCTGTCCATGCTCGGCAGGTGGCCGCTGAACACCATGGGGCCGGCGTCCGGAGACAGCGCCGGGTTCGGGCGGCTGATGCGGTACGTAACGCGGTTGACTTGCTCGGGGCTCGTGTTGACCTCGCCTCTCAGGTTCGCGGGCAGCTTCGTCGACGGTAGGTTGGCGCCGGGGTCGAAGCGCGGCAAGGACATGATGCAGTCCTTTATCGACAGGGGACTGACGCGCGAGGAGCTGAGGCAGGAGGTGTTCACCGAGACGTAGGTCCGCATGCCATGTGTGTTGAGTTGCCCGATCCTAACGCTTGACAGCCTTGCCGGGTCCGATACGATAGCCACCGCTGTCCGCTCGACCCTGCTCTGCCTGTTGGGCAATTCGGTCGCGCTCGCGACGTTGCGCAAGGAGATGGACGACGGCATCGCCGCCGGCGCCGTCTCGTCGCCCATCAAGGACAGCGAGGCCCGCCAGATGCCGTACCTGCAAGCCGTGATCCGCGAGGGGTTGCGCATGTTTCCGCCGGCCACGGGCGTCATCTCCAAGGAAGTGCCCCCCGGCGGCGACACCATCCTCGGCTACGACATCCCCGGCGGCGTGCAGGTCGGGCAGAACATCGTCGCGGTGCTGCGCATCAAGGAGCTGTTTGGCGAGGATGCCGAGGTCTTCCGCCCGGAGCGCTGGATCGAGGCCGCGGCGGAGGGTCTCGACAGGTACAGGGCCATGGTTGACGTGGTTGAGCTGGTGTTTGGGACGGGCAAGTACCAGTGCCTGGGGCGGACGATTGCGCAGATGGAGCTGAACAAGGTCTTTGTCGAGGTAGGTCAAGCATGCCTTGCCTGGTGGCGCATCGTGACAAGGATGCTGACGAGGGTGGTTAGCTGCTGCGAAGGTTTGACTTCACCATTGTCAACGTGCACAAGCCGGTGCGACAGTACGGCGCCGGCATTGTCATCATGGACGACTTTTGGGTCCGCGTGTCGAAGCGGGCGGATGCCAGTTGATGTGGAAATGATGCTGTGTGAACACCTGGCTTCTGCTTAGGTCAGCCTCCTCGCCTCAGGCCGCGCCTCTCTTCCCCTTCCTAGGTCTTTGTAGATGTCTTCAAATCGAGCATTCGAGCACACTTCTCGCGCTAGTCTGCTGATGCCTATATGGATCTCCAATTAACCACGGTTGGCCACGCAGAACTGACCCCGTACGAGTCGACCAATCCAGAATATCGACCCGAGTCCGGCGCCGCATTCCAGCCGGCAGATATCCCGTCTCTGCTGTTGCGTCCGAGTCCGGAACAGCAAGCCTGGGGCGAGCCGCGAGCCATCTTTGAGCGTGGGTGAAGCAGAGCCGTCGCCAAGTCACGGAAGCCCGTTCATTGGATGGAAGCCCTTCTTCCGGTGTTCCTGGCCTTTCGGCGGCAGCGGCAGACGTCCGTGGAGACGCTGCATGTCCTGCCCCCGTCCGCGATGCAACTCCATGCTGACGCCGGGCAGCCGTGATTTTCCACCAGTCAGGTCCCTGCGCCTTCTCTTCCTGGCTCCAAGCGAGATGGGACGGCATCATCCATCGACTCAATTGACGTGTTTCACTGTTTGCCCGCGCCATCTGCCGACTCCATGCTGCTTCTGGGTCCCGAGCCCCAGTGAACGCGGAGGCGACGGCATCGGCCGAGTAATCGGCCGAGGGAGCGCTTGTTGCCTTGCTGTCTCAATGACCACTGGCGCAGCTAAACGTCTGGCTGTGCGTAGTGTTGCAATATGGCCGGGGGTATAAAAAGGTCACCGACCCCCTTCAAGCTCACATCTCCCAAGCTCCAGCACTCGTTTCCAGCCAGCAGTCCATCCCGTCGAAACGCTTGGAAACTCGCCACGTTCTAGAATTCAAGATGGCGCCGCTCCGAAACTCCCTCCTCGCGTCGGCCACGCTGCTCGCCGCCGTGGTGTCGGCCCGTGACGTGCCCAGCAACGTCAAGAGCTTCGTCGACAGCATCCGCGGGCAGAAGCAGTGCAGGAACGTCCTCGCCGGCGGCTTCCACAGCTCCGCCGGCGACTCTGGCAGTACGTCTTGCTCCGTCGGGCCGTGGCGTGCATCCGAGGCCTGACATGTCGTCCTTAGACTTTGAGTACTGCGGCGACCACATGAGCGACTACAACGTCGTCTACCTGCAGGGCCGCAACGGCCAGCTCGTCAACATGGACATTGACTGCGACGGCGTGCAAAAGGGCCCCGCCGACGACGGCCGCTGCGGCAGCTCCGGCGACACCCAGTCGCAGACGTCCTTCAAGGACATCGTCAAGAGCTACGGCACGGGCCAGAAGGACCTCGACGCCAATGCCCACCCGTACGTCGTCTTCGGCAACGACGGCAGCAAGCCCGGCTGGCACAAGTTCAACCCCCGGCAGTACGGCATCGAGCCGCTCAGCGTCATGGCCGTTGTGTGCGGCAACAAGCTGGTGAGGGCTCCTCGACTCTCATCTTCGGCCCCTGCCATGACCGGCACTGACACTCGCAGATCTATGGCGTCTGGGGCGACACCAACGGCGACGACGGCAGCCAGGCCATGGTCGGCGAGGCCTCCATCTCCCTCGCCACCGCCTGCTACGGCAAGGGCATCAACGGCAACGCCGGCCACGACGAAAACGACGTGCTCTACATGGCCTTCCCCGGCAAGGACGCCGTCCCGGGGGCCAGGGGCGCCAAGTGGAACGCCCAGAACTACAACGACTTTGAAAAGAGCATCACCGGCCTCGGCGACAGGCTCATCCAGCGCATCGGTGGCGGCAACCCCGGAAACCCCGGCAACCCGCCTCCCGGCGACAACTGCTCCTGGAAGGGCCACTGCGCAGGTGAGTCTTGAGCTCAACGAGCGCACAACACCGTGGGTTATTCGTGGTGGCTGTGCCTTGCTTCTCCTATCCTTCCGACCCCCTCTCCCTCTCCACAATCAACACCCAATCCCCCGTCCTTCAGCACAGTCCGCTGGAGAAGGAAATCATAGGTGCCTCATGCGGCTCCGACAATGACTGCTCCGATGAACTCGTCTGCTCCGGCGGCAAGTGCAACACCTCGCGCACCAGCTGCTCCTGGGGGGGGCACTGCGAAGGCGAGCCCGTCATGGTTTGGGTTAATGCTGAGCACGTATGCTAACGGTCTTGGAAACAGGCGCCCCCTGCAGCTCCGCGAACGATTGCTCCGACCAACTCGTTTGCAAGAGCGGAAAGTGCTCCGAATAAGGGCACAGGACGAGTGGAGAGAATCCGTCGAGTTGAGTGATGCGAGGTGCTGGGCAGAGGGCGGGAATTGCTTGCCTTTCTGAACATGTACGAATGAGCGAAACCGTACATGGTTGACTGACGAAACCGTACGTGGTAGACTGACAATCATCAAATATTTCATTTCTTCGTTCTTGCGGTCCATCTATCCATACGCCCTCGACGTCGATCCCACCATCTTGATCCTACCCTCCAGGCACGGCGCAATCACCCGCGTCCAGTCAACCGTAAACTCGCCCTCCGTGAGCGGATCGCACACGCTCGCCTTGACGCCCGCCTTGAGCGCCCAGCGCGTCCAAAACTTCCTCATCAGCAGGATCTCGAGGTCCATTCTGTCCTCGGCGTCGCCGCCCTCCTCGCCGTTTTCCTTGTGCGGGTCGAAGTGGTCGTCGTCGTCGTCGTCCAGCGGCTCCTTGTTGAAGCCGAGCCGCTGCCGCAGGAAGCCGCGCCAGGTCGTCCCGGCGGCCTCGTCTTGGTTCCTGGGGGACTTGTGCAGGCCCAGCACGTTGCAGTTGTGGTCGGCTTGGTCGTCGTCTCTGGTGCGGGTCGGCGACAGGGGCACGTCGGCCTCTTCAGCGACGTCGACCCAGTGGTCTGATAGTCTCTTCCATTGACCGACGGTCCGTAGGCCCATAAAGTATTGCCGTAGCATGGCGGAAATGAGAATTCCGTTTTCCTCGTCGACAATCTCCTCGGCTTCGCCGCCCTCGGATGTCACCAACAGGCTCACGTAGCCATCTGCATGCCTGTCAGTCTCGACTGCCGTTGCAGGCTGCGACGGCGCTCACCTTTCCCGCGTCCCATGTAGCCTCTCGTCGCGAGCAGATATTTCCTCTCCGGATCATAGGCCTCGCCCCCGATTGACATCGACGTGACCCTGTTTCCACTCTTCCTCCTCGGGTCAAACTCAAACTTGATGTGCGAGACCTGAGGAAACCTGCCCTCCAGGGCAGGGTACGTCGAGACGCCATTCTCCAGCGCGTCCCGTATTGCCTGTCCCTTGACCCGCAACAGGACCACCGGGTCCTCGAACGGAAAGCAGTTCGTAATGTCCTTGATGCGAACGGCGCCCGGCGGATATATCTGGTCGCCGCGGATCGTGCCCGACGCCATCATGGTGCAGTCCGCGTTGTGGTACCGCCGCATGACGTCGCAGACAAAGTTGCCAATGTTTGATTCCTTGACTCGCACGGTGCCGAACCGCGCGTCGAGGGGCATGGCGGTCCAGCCTATGGGCCGCGACAGCGACCTTTGCAGCTTGGACGTGAGGTCCTTGACGAGCTTCGCCGAGGGTTCGTGCTCGGGCACGTCAGAGGTCACGTCGCGGCGCCAGACGTCAAGGTCCCACCTCTTGGAGCCGTCCCTGCGCCGCGCCTCGATGTAGCTCAGCTGCTTGAAGTCGGTCCCCGAGCGCAGCACGTGCGTGCCCTTGACGAAGCCGTGGCTGTAGTAGTGGTCATGGCCCCCCAGGATGACGTCGATGATGCCGTCCGTCTGCTCCGCCAGCTTCTTGTCGTTGGGCTCGCGCATGTGGCTCAGGCAGATGACGATCTCGGCGCCCTGCTCGCGCAGCTTGGGGACAAGCTCCTTGGCGGTGGCGCTGGCCGACTTGTAGATGAGGTTGGGCGGCAAGCTGTTGATGGTGGCGAGCCATTCCCGCTCGCCCAGGCCGATGAGCCCGACCTTGATGCCGTTGGAGGCGGTGAGCATGTGCGTCCGCTTGGCGTTGCCCAGGGGCACGTCCTCGCCCAGGGCGGGATCGAGAACGTTGGCGAGGAGCCACGGAAAGCTGCACTTGTCCGCGAGGTACCGGAACTGCTTGACGCCAAAGTCAAAGTCGTGGTTCTGAGACGCGTGCTGGGTCAGCTCGGCGTCAACTCGACTGCCCAGAGACGACGCCAACTCACCCCGACACAGGCGCAGTCGGTTCCGATCGCGTTGAGCACCGGGACCATGTGCCTCCCTGTCTCCCGTCAGCGGACTGCGGCGCCTGCGAGGCGAGCGACTAACCCTTGGTGACGCTGCTCTCCAGGCTCGGGTTGAAGGCATCGCCAGAGAAGAGGGTCAGCAGCCTCGGCTGGCCCCGGAACCGGGCTCCCTCCTGGTACTCCTTGACCAAGGTCATGAACCGCGCGACGCCGCCAACGGGCTCGGCGCTCGCGCTGTCGACGTGATAGACATCGTTGTAGTGGAGGAGGCGCAGGTCCGCGGCGTCCGCGGCGTTGACCCGTCCAGAGGCGTAAATGGCCTGCGGCTTCGAGGTGGGCTTCTTCTTTTCCCGGCCCATCTCGCTGCCGTTGCTCTGCTCCCAAATGCGTCGTCGAGATGCAAGGTCAGTGCATGTGTGTGGAGGAGTGGCATGCAATCGTGGCGCATGGCTCCAGCGGCCTCACAACAGGACGGGAAACTTGTCACGTGATGACCTCGCTCGCTTTTTGCTGGTCCGTGAGCATCAATTCGTTTCTCTCATGGCAATTCGACATTGTTTTCTGTTCCAATAAGCTCTGGATTGCTCGCTGGCACGTTGTGCACATTAATCGTGGTCCAACCCTCTACCTCTACATCTGATACCTACGGGCCAGCTTGCTGCACGCAGGGAGACATGACACAACATCCCGCTCACGGGCACGAGGGCTCGCGAGCGATGGGGTCGGCGGTGAACTGCCGTGGACGTCCAGAAAGTCGAAAAAGTGGTATCCCCATGCCCTCCTTGCATAATCCGGACGATATTTCGTTATCCTCGCTGGACCTTGGCTGTCCGTCATTCACAGTGATTCAATATCAACCATGACGCCGGCTTTACAGAGCCTCTTTGCCCCTCGACTCGAACGGTAAGATCAAAACAAGGAGGCCCGCGACGATGAAGAGGGCGCCGCTGGTGTAGACCGGTGCCGACGTTTTGAGATTCGCAAACATGGCAATGATGGGCTGCAAGTCGTTAGATCAGGGCATTTCAGCGACAACCGCAGGGTGCTCACGGCCATGATGCCAAAGATTCGGTTGCACGTCGCAGCAAGCGCATTCCCCGTGCCGCGCTGGGGCGTCGGGAAGATCTCTGGCGTGTAGCCGTAGAGCACAGCGTACATGACGTTGCTGCAAAAGTTAAAGGCACAGTTCCAGCCCAGGAGCGCGGTGCTGTTCAGCGCAGTCGTCGAGCAGTAGAGGAAGACGCCGGTGAGGACGGTGAAGACGGAGAGGGTGCCCTTCCGGCCGACGCCAGGGAGCTCCACCAGGAAGCCACCGAGCAGCGCGCCCGGAACACCCAGGACGGAGATGACGAGGCTGTTGCGGTAGGTGATGTAGGTGCTCCCGTCCTGGAACTCGGCGCCCCTGGTGGCCTGGATGTACGGCAAAAAGGCATTGTAGAGGGGGTATCCGAGCCCGATCAGTGCCCAAATGGCCATGATGAGGCCGGTGCTCAGCGCCAGGCGCCTCGTCGAAAACAGGACCTTGACGTGCTCGGCGTCGAGCTTCTCGAGGTGCCTCTTGAGCGCGGCGGATGCGTCCGTCTGGGCGACGTAGCCGTCGGGCTCGCACGCCCCGAGGTCGTCGAGGGTCAGGCCCGACGTGGTGCCGTTGCGGCGGGCGACCTCGTGCACGATGCGGACGGCCTCCTGGTCGCGGCCCTTGCCGATGAGGTACTTGGGCGACTCGAAGATGGAGAAGAGGACGAATCGGGCCAGGAACATGAGCAGCGTGACGCCTCCCATGGCGACGACAAAGTACCGCCAACCCATGTTGTCGCTCCTGGGGCACGGCTTCTGCTCCTGCGAGCACGTGAGGCTCCCCAGCAGCGGCCAGGCGACGAGATTGGCAAAGACCTGGGCAAAGGCCCAGTCCACCGACAGGACGGTCAACAGGAACTGGTGCGACCGGGGCAGGAACTCGAGGAAGATGGCCGAGTCGACGGGGAGGTTGCCGCCGACGCCAAACGACCACAGCGCGGCAAAGACGCCGGCGGCGGCAAAGCTGGGCGCGCTGGCGGCGATGAGGCCCCAGACGGCGGTGAGGCCGAGGGTCAGGTTGAAGGCCCATTTGCGGCCGAAGACGTCGCAGCCGAAGCCCCAGAAGACGGCGCCGGCGAGCAGGCCGATGTTCTGGGCGAGGGTGAAGAGCGGCGGGCGCGCCGGGTCGAACTCGTTGGCGATGGGCGTGAAGACGAGCGACGTGACTATGGGCCACAGGTTATCGCTGGCCCAGCCGAAGCCGACGACGACGAAGAGCTGCCATTGGTACCGGCCCATGCCGATGTCCCTGATCTGCCACGGCGCACGTTAGGCAACCCAGCTCGGGAGAAGCGGCCGACGACGTACTGCGCGGTTGAGCACCCGGGCTTTGGCCTCGTAGACGGGGTCGAGCGCGCCCTTGGGGATGATGGCGTCGTCCTCGCTCACGTCCTCGCTCACGTCGACGCTGGCGCCGTTCGCCGGCGACGGAGACGCCGCACGCTCGACGTCGGCAGCCGAGTCGGCACCCATGATGAAGTTGCGAGTGCTGGCGTCGCGCGAGAAGCTCGTCTCGAGTGCGCAGCAAGGGACGATGGAGGCGGAGCGTTTAAGCCTCCAGCTCCTCGCTCCTCGCACGAACGGGGTTGCGCTCCGTATATGCACCACCGTTCCTCGCCATCAGACGCACGGCGGTGCTACACCAGCTTGCTGACGGCATACAGTGCAGCTGCAAAGGAGGTATGGCGCCATCGCGCAGCCCATCTTGGTGATTGAGCGTGTGGACTGCAGGGCGGCGGGTGCGGTGCGCCACGGGCTTGTGGAGGCGTGTTCGATCCGAGCGGCGTTGGTGGCGACGTGGACAGGGCTTGCGCGATGCGGCTGTTGCATCTCGGCTGCGACGTTGGGGGTTCCATTTGGGTGTCTTGCCGGCGAGCCAAAGAAATCCAGCCATCATCACCAGGAACCGCATCCTGCAGAAACTGCGGATGGCCCATCTAGAACATTCCGCGCCGTCTCATGCCTGCCATGCGTGCATCGTGTCAGGCGGCATCACCGCCGCGAGTCGACGTGGAGAAACGCCCCATTGGGCCGCTGAAACCGGCATCCTGCATCCGCTCCGGCAGCCCAAGACCTGAGACACAGCCGCAACCACCGTCCTGCAGTCGCCCTGCGATCAAGGCAGTGGTTGCCCTGCGTCTCTACCTTATCGACTCGACGGCGAGAAGATGCGCACGCATGGGCTCCGCTACGCGGCAGCTTGTCGATGAAGCATCGAGGGCTCGAGACGTCCATGTTACTGCCCGCCCTGCAGCAACATCCGTCGAGGTCGCACCACCGCGCCAGACAGGGACACGAGTGGTGATGGCGGGCTCTGGGCTATACTTGTACGAGTAGGTAGAGCCGTTTGTCAAGGAACCCCTGCCAAGGCGCCCCTCTTCTTCTCGCTGCACCCATCCTCTTCTTCTCCTCTCCTCTCCTCTCACCTCTCATGGCGCTGGTGCCTCTGCCCTACGGCCATTTTCTTTGCGCGTGCGCCGCTCGTTTGTCTCTCGACTCTGCCGCTTCTGTCCCGCCTAGCAAAGGCATCACGTCACGACCAGACAGCCGGGTGCTGTCAAGTCATCACCACGGACCCTCGCTTGCATACTCGTGAATAGACGCCTACTACCGCTGGACGGGAAGCTTGACTGCTCAGTTCGTCACCCCGGGATCGATACTCCATGTCGGCAATGGCCTGACAAGCGGTACCATCACCCGCGCGACGACTTCCCTCGCGACGACTTCCTCGCGACGACTTCCCTCGCCTTCATCGCGCCAACCTCACCATGCGCCTTCACCTCGGCGTCACCTTGGCGGCCCTCTCCGCCGCAGGAGCACATCGCTCGCGCGCCCTCCCGACCGACACCGTCCTCCGCGCCGACAACGTCCTCTCGCTACCCTACGCCTCGCCCGCCCACCCCCCAGGCCTCCTCGTCCGCCGGCAGGACGCAAGCGCCAACGCCCACGCCAGCTCCAACACGGGCATGGGCCCGATGGCCCAGGCCGCCGCCAACTCGGCCGTCAAGCTCAACGCCGACGGCACCCTCAACCTCACCGCCTGGGACGCGGCCACCAACGCCGCCTGCGCCGCCGCCATGCGCCCCAGGGCGCGCAGCTCCAACCCCTCGGGCAACTGCATCTGCTACAACCTGCCCTCGCTCGACACCGTCACGGGCGTCTTCGAGGCCGACCTGCGCCTGTACCGCATCTCGGAGCCGCGCGACGCCTTTGTCGGCGTGGCCCCGGCCGACATCAACGTCGGCGTGCGGTACCGCGGCGCGAGCGTCAGCCCCGTGCCCATGAGCGAGGTAATGGGCCTGGGCGTGGTGCAGAACAGGACGCGCGTGGTGGCGCCGCGCGCCGAGACGAGGGGGCCGCAGCTGCTGCAGACGTTCATGTTGGTCGGTCAGATTGACAAGAAGGAGATGAGGAAGAACATGTCCATGTGAGTCGAGCCGCACGCTCACACAACCCCCCATCTGTGCACCTGGCCAACAGTCACTCCAGGGCCGCCGTCGAAGCCAGGGCCGCCGTCGAAGCCCTCGTCATACCCACCGTTACCCTCACGGCCCGGAACCCCGGCGGCGGCGCCGTCAGCACAAACCTCTCCCTCAACGAGGCCTCCTTCCTCACCGGCGTCTTCTCCGCCGACGTCATCATGTCCGACTTCTCCGCCGCCCAAGCCGCCGTCGACGCCCGCATCGCCGCCCTGCGCAACGGCACCGCCGCCTTCGTCCTCCCCGGCGTCCAGCTCATGATCTTCCCCGTCGGCCTCATCATCACCTCCGTCTGGCTGCTGCTCGGCCTCGCGGCCTACGGCCTCGGCACCTACGAGCGCGTCTGCTACGCCAACATGTACAAGCGTCGGCAGGCCAAGACGGCCGGGAGGGGCAAGACGATATAATGGGGCGTCGGAGCATATACCAGACATCTTCCTTGCCACTTACGGCGGGCCCCTATTGCGTGGCACCGTGCCATATTTACATCCATGGGTCACCTTGATGTTCATTGTTCAAGCAGAAATCAGCGGGTCGATTTTACGTCTTGAATGGGCATTTAATCCATAGCTCAATCCATCATTCTAGACAACTTCAAGCCATCACGGGGTATATCAGTCTTTCGTCTCATCGTCAAGCGCACTACCAGAGTGCGTCGTCCGTGTGCAAAGTAGCGACAGTATGGAAACCGCATCTACGTCATTGCTCCAGTCTCATGCAGCAACCGCCGGCCGGCATCAACCTTGATGCAAACGAAAGCATCCCAAGCCTCGCCTTTACGCCCCGACACCCAACTCCGAACCAGCTGCCGCGCTACGAGGCAACCACGGCCTTGCGCTCCCCACGCATGCGCCCTTTTGCCCACAACAAGATTTCGGTAAAGATCATGTAGCATCCCGTCACGGCCCAAAAGGTGATGATGACGCCCAGGCCGCCCATGAGACGTGCGTCGACGATGCGGCGCATGAGCAAGTCTCGCGTCGCGTTGTTCATCATGAGCCATCCGTACACGGGCACGAGCTGCTGCGCCGTCGCGGACATGGCCTGCGTGGATTGCGGCGTCCTGCCTTGCTCGCGCCGGCGCTCCGCAATGGTGTCGACCATGCGCCAGGCGACCTTGTTGTTGATCCTCTCCCACGTGGCCTCGCAGGCGGCGGCCCGGGCGTCCCTCGACATGCGCCGTCGCTGCTGCTCGTCCTGCGCCAGCTTCAGGGCTTTCGCGACGAACCCGTCCAGGTCGTTGGGCGGGACGAGGAAGCCCGTGTCTCCGTGCAGCACGATGTCCGACGGCCCACCCTCGTCCCGGGCCACGACGGGAACGCCGCTGGCCATTGACTCCAGCACCACCAAGCCGAACGTCTCGGTGACGGAGCAGTGCAGGAAGACGTCGCCGCTGGCGTATGCCGCCGCCAGGTCCTCTCCGACCTTGAACCCTGCGAAGATGACCTTGCCCTGCTCCCTGAGCGGGTCAAACAGCTCCTGGACGTCCTTTTCCACGTCGGGGTTTCTGTTTCCGCCAACAATGTAGAGCTTGAATGCCAGGCCGCGCGCGTCGAGCTCCTTGGCCGCCCTGGCCAGGAAATCGAACCCCTTTTCGCCCGCGATGCGGGACACGGTGACGAAGATGATCTCCCCGCCGGGCGCAATCTCCCTGCGCAGTTCCTCGCTCCTCCGGGCGGGGTTGAAGAGCTCGGCATTGACGCCCCTCGTCAGCAGGTCCAGCTTGTTCTCCTGCACGTTTTGGTTCACGAGGTAGCGCCTGACGAAGCGCGACGGGTAGAAGATGGTCTTGACGGACGCGTGGCGGAACAGGTAGCTCTGGACGGCGTCGAAGGCAAAGACGGCGATGTGGCTGAGGGGCGCGGGGAAGAGGATTTCGCAGTAGCCGGCCAGGTCGGTCTGGAAGTTGCAGATGACGGGGATCTGATTCTCGCGAGGCTGCTGTCTCAGCTGCAGCATGACCTGAAAGCCCAGGCTGGCCGGCGAGGCGAGGTAGATGAGGTCGGGCGGCGAGTCGTCGCCAAAGGTCCGCGAGTAGAGCGTCGAGTTGCGCACGGGGTAGACGATGGAGAGCTCGGGGTTGAACGGCAACGGATATCCCGTGACGCGGACCTCGGGCTGCTTGTCGGCCGGGCCCATGCTCGGCGACGGCGGGGGGGAAAAGGTGTTGTGCTTGGTGTGGTTGTGCGGCGCGACAACGGCGACCTGAGCACCGTGCTGGCGCAGGTGGGTGACGAGCATCAGCGTCGTGCGACTGACGCCGTTGACGGGCCCAAACGACTCGGTGCAGAGCAGGATGCGCTTCCCCCTGAGCGCATCGGGAAACTCGGAAAGGTCGTGCTCGGGGTACGGCGTCGAGCCGCAGCCGGCGAGAAGCGGTTTCGTGGACATGGCGTCGAGAGGGCCTACGTGCCAGAGATGAAGTCGCGTTTGTCCCATGGCGACGAGTCTGCTTGCGACGAGGGCACGACCGTTTTTCTCTGCTCCGTCGCCGTCGGTGGCTTGCGGGCTCAAGTCCCACGTGGCCGCAGCGAACGGCTGAGGGCGCCAGCGCGGATGATTCGAGGGCAGCACATGATGGTTTGCCTCTGGGACACTCGGCGTCCGAGGCTGCAATGGGGGACGCCGAGGCCGCCACGAGCAGCGGGGGGTGGACGCCGTTCGTCGGCAGATGTGAAACGGGTGCAGCGGGGCCTGACGGAGGGCAGGGAGGGTACGGCGGATAGACGCCGAAGATACTTGCTGCGGGCGGCAGAGGCGGCCAAGCACGTAGAGGCCGTCACCGCATCACTCCTCGTTTTCTCTGTCCACGCTCGTCCGGCGCAGCACATCCGAGCCTGTCTCCGGAAAAGAGTCCCATGGCGCCCTCGTCGAGGTGCGCTTGCAAGTGGCTGTATCTGCAAGTCGAGACGGGACCGCAGCCGGCCAATCACGGGCCGCAGGACAACCACATTGCTCCAGTCGGCCAATCGACGCGCCCGTCGAATCCGCGACTCAAGACATGGCAAACCGTCGACGACACGAATGGGCGTGGGCATCTGCGACCCCGTGCCCCGGCTGGTTGGACGACGCAGCTGCCCTCGTCCCAGGCCTCGGCGGCCTCGTGACAGTGCTGACAGCGAGAAGCGGACGGTGGAGGGTTGGCGGTGTCTCGCACGGTCCAAGTGCCTGCCAACGCGAGGGCCAGATTCGCGACTCAAAACCGCACAAAGTACGAGTACTCCCGTAATATGATCCGCAGCGGAGTGGAGCGTACCGCCTGTCTGGCTCGTGTCCGCATCGGTACGAGGGATCGCGCGACCGCTGCATGGTTCCCAAATCTGCCTCACTTCGCCTGCTAGTTCCTCGGCCGGTCGGCACGCCGCCAATCCGTTGAGCCGTTCAAATCAAAAGATGCGATTCCGGGCGAACCCGGGCGAGGCATATGTTCTGCGCATGCATGATTTCTAGCTGCCGTCGTCACGACTTGGTGACGGCTTCAACGGCACAGTCGATTCTTGGCAGCCTCAGCCGCAATGACGACCGGGCCGGTACCTGCCCTTGGCCTCGGCATATTCCCGGCCCATCAGCAGGTGCTGTAGCGGTACCTGGAGCGCCAGCGTGCCACTCCACATGGCCCAGTGGGTAGGCCCCTGTGGCTGCCGCCAGTTGACACCCCTCGAGCGAGCCATGCAAGCCGTGCGGTCCGCAGTCTTACGCGTCCGAGGACGCAAGCAGCGAGGGCGTCGCGGCGCAATGGAGACGGAATTGGCATTGCGCGCGTCTGCGCCGAGCTGAGGCTGCGCTGCTGTCGAGGACTCGGGATGCATGAACCGTGAGCTTCCTCGCGGGCTGAGGTGTGGCGCACGACGTCCGCCCCAAGAAGGCTGCCCAGCCCCGCATGTACTTTGCAGTGGACGGAGGTACCACTGAGACGGCGGCGGCCCCTGGGCGCTCCACCGTAAAGAGTCGGGTCAGCGACTCAGCACCTCAACCCATGTGGCTGCGTCCCATCTCGAGGCTCACCCGCTGCCGCTACAGGCGCTCAACGGCGTGCGGCCGCCGCTAGAGCCTCAGTGCCAAATCAACGGCACAAGACCAGTCGCATGGGCGGTGTTTGCCCAGCACTCGTCCATCTTGGCAGCTGCCTCACCGCCCCATAATTTCAGCAACTCCCGTCCCGACTCGGCCGCGAGACAGAGGCCTCGGGTGCCATCCAAGGCTTCTCTGCTCTTGGCTCATCACTCGCCTCGCGCCCCTTTTCGTCCTCCCATCCATCCGCCTGTCGTTCTTGTCTTCTTTCTCGCCCTCGAGGATGCCCTGGCGCTGAAGACACCTTTGGCACCGCTCGCTCGCTTTTTGCTGCCCCGTTCCGTTCGTTGTCGACGTTGAGCCAGCTGCAGTGATATCTGTAAGCTGCAGGCTGCTGCTGCGCCACGCCGTGCCGGTCGCTGCAGCGCGCCCGTCCTGGGCCTCCACCGCCGACAATGGCCCCCCCCGAGGCGGAAGTCGACTCGGTCAAGAGACCCGGCCTCAACGGCGCCTCGGAGCACGCCAATGGCGGCTTCCACGGCGAGGTCAAGGTCCGCGCCATCTGCTGCGTCGGCGCTGGCTATGTCGGTAAGTCGTGAGCTGTCCTGTACTCCCGCCATTCCGCCGTCTCGTTGCCCGCGTGACCACCTTGCTCGCTGGCCCCGATGCACAATCAGCCATTCCGAGTCTCTGACCTGCTCCCTCCCCGCTCCCAGGAGGCCCGACTGCCGCCGTCGTCGCCTTCCAGAACCCGCACATCAAGGTGACCGTCGTCGACCGCGACGAGAACCGCATCCGCCGCTGGAACTCGCGCCACCCGCCCATCTACGAGCCTGGCCTGCACGACATTGTCCGCATCGCCCGTGATGGCGGCCGCGAGACGTCCTTCTCCAACGAGCCCACCTCGGACGCCGAGGGCTGCTCCGTCGACGACGGCGAGACGGCCGTGCCTCGCCGCCCCGGCAACCTCTTCTTCACCACCGACGTCGCCAAGGGCATTGCCGAGGCCGACGTCGTCCTCGTTGCCGTCAACACCCCCACCAAGGAGCGCGGTGTCGGCGCCGGGAGCGCCACCGACATGACCGCCTTCGAGGCCGTCACCGGTGTCGTTGCCCAGTACGCGCGGGAGGGCGCCATCATCGTCGAGAAGAGCACCGTCCCTTGCCGGACGGCCCAGCTCGTGGCCGATACGGTAAGCTCCGGCGTCCCTGCGAGATGGAGCCGGCGTCTCTAACACTTGTCGCCGCCAGCTCTCCATGCACCGGCCCGGCGTCCACTTCGAGATTCTCTCCAACCCCGAGTTCTTGGCCGCCGGGACCGCCGTCAACGACCTGCTCTACCCCGACCGCATCCTCATCGGCTCCGCGCCGACGCCTTCGGGGAAGAGGGCGGCCGAGGCTCTGGTTGGCGTCTACGCCGCATGGGTCCCTCGCGAGCGCATCCTGACCACCAACGTCTGGTCCTCGGAGCTCGCCAAGCTCGTCGCCAACTCCATGCTCGCCCAGCGCATCTCGAGCATCAACTCCATTTCGGCCGTGTGCGAGCAGACGGGCGCCGACGTCGACGAGGTCGCGCGCGCCATTGGCGTCGATCCCCGCATCGGCAACAAGTTCCTCATGGCCGGCATCGGCTTCGGAGGCAGCTGCTTCAAAAAGGACGTGCTGAACCTCGTCTACCTGGCCGACACCATGGGCCTGCCCGAGGTTGGCGAGTACTGGCGCCAGGTGGTCAAGATGAACGAGTACGCGCGTGACCGGTTCACGAACCGCGTCATCAAGTGTCTCAACAACACGCTGGTGGGCAAGAAGGTTACCATCCTCGGCTACGCCTTCAAGAAGAACACGTCCGACACTCGCGAGGCGCCCGCCCTCGAGATGGTCAAGACGCTGCTGGAGGAGCGTCCCCGGGAGGTGGCCGTCTTCGACCCCTGCTGCAACCCCATCGTCATCAAGGACGAGATCAAGACGCTCCTCGGCCCCGTGGCCGCGGGCAACAACATCTCGGTCTACGGAAACGCCTACGACGCGTGCGACGGCAGCACTGCCGTGGTCATTGCGACCGAGTTCGACGAGTTCCGGAACCAGCCTGTCCCTCAGCCGAAGCCCGTGCCGGTTTCCCAACCCACGCCCAAGATGATCGGTCGCAAGCCCAACCCCAAGTCCGATCCCCGGCCGTTCACGTCTTCGGCCCCCACCGAGAGCGACATGCTCGCGCTGCACAAGCACCTCGTGCAGCGACCGGGCGAGGCGTCGGACGACCCGCTCGGCCGATTCAACGCGGAGCCGTCGTGCGCCGACGACTGCCCCGACTGCCTCCAGGAGAAGGAGAGCAAGCAGACGGGGCACGCCACGGGCATGGGCAGCGCCGAGGAGTACAGGCCCAAGGAGCGGCTAGACTGGGTGCGCATCGCCGACGCCATGGCCAAGCCCCGGTGGGTGTTTGACGGCCGCGGCGTCATCGACTCGCGCGAGATGGAGAAGCTCGGCGTGAGGGTGGAGAGCGTGGGCCGCCAGCACCGGTTCTAGGGCCGGGGGGATGTCTGGACCAAACCATGGTCGACAGCCGTAACTAGGTTCTTGGATGTTGCATCGGTGGCCTCGTCGTGACCGAGAGCACGCTACAGTTGAATAAGCACGGCGCTGAAGATGGTCAGGCCTGCATCGGTGCAACCAGCCATGTGTACCATCGAGTTCAATTCATCGAGTGCATGCATGTGGCCAGCGAGGGCCTGCGACGGAGCCCACGAACGACATGGACTCTGTAGCGCGATTCTAGCCAGCCGCACGAACCCTCACACATCTGCCGAGGAACCACGGCCTGCCATCCCATGTCTCGGTCGACTGAGACGGCAACGGCCACCGCGTAGGTAGCACTGCTGGGGTTCGCAGCGCTGCTGGTGTTTCAGACGGCGATCCACCGAGTCTCAGCGAGGGACGGGGCAACGGCGCCAAGCGGCAGTCTGCGCGAGCACGGGCGCGAGCAGGTCGCAGCAGCGTCGTATCGTGCTCGCGCCATTCGATGGTGAGGCGGCGATTGGACATGGGCGAGGAGGCTCGCACGGACAGCCGGGTGTGATGAGATGCCCCTGCGGGCGTTTCAAGGCGGCAACGCCCACGGGCCCTCCTCCTGGACATGATTCACTGAATGTCGAAGCCGCTGCAGCATCGCATTCGCCCCGCGGCACAAGATCCGAGCTTGTTGCCATCACCACCACCGCAGGCGCAATGAAGCCGGCCCACGCCAGCCTCGCCGTCTTCTCCGGCCTCGCGGCCCTGGCGACGGGCGGGCCGCTGCCGCCAGAGGACATCCCCGACCGGTGCGCGACCATCTGCGGGCCCGTGGTCGAGCTGACGGCGCTGTGCAGCCCGCGCAAGCTCGCGAAGCGGCGGCGCCTGGGCGAGCCGGGGCGGTACGGGGGCAACGGGATGGCGGCCGGCGAGGCGACGGCGCGCGATGATGATCGCCTTGAGAGGAGGGGGTTTGTGACGCTTGTGCCGGCGCCGACGTCGTGTCCGCATGAGCTGATGGCGAGTACCACGATGACGGGGGTTGCGGCGACGAGCGCTGCATCTTCCTCGTCTTCATCATCATCTTCTTCTTGCCGGCTCGCTATCCAGGAAGCCGGCACGACGAGGACAACGCCCTCACGCATCACGCCCTTCATCGTCACACTGCCTCCCACGACGACGGCCCCTCTTCACCAACCACGCGTATCCTCGTCGCAACCGGCACCACGGCCCGCGACAACAACCGGCACTGCTCCCGGAGCCAATGGCCCGCCAGGAACGACGACGATGCCTCCGCCCGTGCCGAGCAGTAGCCCAGGGCTTCTCCCAGACACTGCCGGCCGAGGCAGCCACCTTGAGCAAACGGACGGCGCAGCCATGATGCCGGCGGCCATGGACGCCGAGGTGGAGTGCGTGTGCCTGAACCGCAGCTTCGACGTCGCCGAGGTCGCAGGGCTGTGTGCGAGCTGCATCATGCAGGCCGGTGACGTGCAGAACAGTGAGTCCGACCCGGCCGTGTGGCCCGCCGTGCCGTGCTGACGCGTGGCAGATGTGCACGTCATCATGGCGACGTGCAACTTCTCGTCTCTGGAGTACACGCCCGGCAAGGACAGCACGGCCGACAACATCAACGTCGTGGCGAGCGCGCCGACGGTGGCCGTCTGGGGCGACAAGGCGGGTGTCGCGAGCGATGCGCCGCGGATGGCAAGCCTGGGGGTCGTGGCCGGGGCTGTGTGTTTTGTGGTGGGCTCCGCGATGTTGCTCTGATGCAGGCCGGCTGGCTGCCGATGTTTTTCGCGTCTCGACTACCGAGAGGGTGTTGGTGTCTTGCTTTGGGGATTGGAATCTAATGATGGGCTGGACGCTCATTCTCGGCATAGGGTACGGACGGGTAACGACCATGCTTGGGCTCGAGATTACTCCTCGGGTGGCAAAATGCATTGAATGCTTGGTTGGAAGAAGCACCAGTGTCAGACTGCACATGTGTTGTCACAAGGCATCGCGTGAGCCCGCATCCTGGCGGGCTGCGGAGTGCCGGCTGCGGAGTTGCGGCCCCACACGGAGCGGACATGCCGGACGGCGGCGATAGCATTAATTCCGGGCCCTGCCGCAGCCGACACGCGGCGCCGCGATTCTCGTCGACGCCGCCGTCGGCATGTACAAATTGCGGCGTCTCGCCAGGCCATGCCTCATCTCCTCTTGTGGTAACCGACGTTGGATTTCAATCGGACTGCCTCCGGATCCGACATTTAAACTCGCGCCCCCACCTCACGCCGCTACCACAACCAGCCGCCATGCACCTCATCCTCACCGGCGCAACCGGCCTCGTGGGGTCGTCGGTCCTGGACGCCATGATCAGGGCCAAGGACATAACAAAAATCTCCATCCTCAGCCGCAAGCCCGTCCAGATGGCCGAGGACCGCAAGGACCCGCGCGTCAACGTCATTCTCCACTCGGACTTTGCGAGGTACGACTCCGAGGTGCTGGACCAGCTCAAGGGCGCCGACGGGTGCGTCTGGGCGCTCGGCATCAGCCAGACGAGGGTCGGCAAGGAGGAATACGTCAGGATCACAAGGGACTACGCCCTCGCCGCGGCACGGTCCCTGGCCGCGCTGTCGCCGCCGGGGGCACGGCCCTTCCGCTTCGTCTACGTCTCGGGCGAGGGCGCCACGCAGGCGCCGGGGCGCTTCGCCGCCGTCTTCGCCCGCACAAAGGGCGAGACGGAGCAGGCGCTCGCGGACCTGGCGGCGGAGCTGCCGACGACGCTGCGGGCGGACTCGGTGCGGCCGGCGTTTGTGGACGCGTCGGGCCACGCGGCCATCAGGCCGTACATCCCCGACCCGGGCCTGCTGTACAGTGTGGGCGTCGCGGCCATGGGGCCGGCGATACGGGCGGGCTTCAGGGGCATGCACTCGCCGACGGAGGCGCTGGGCGGCTTCCTGACGCAGATGGCCATGGGGAGGGTGGATGGGGAGCTCGAGGGCCGAGGCGCCTTCAGGCTGGGGCCGTCGTGGGTGGTGGGAAACGTTGGGTTCAGGAGGATCATGGGCCTGTAGGCACGTCGTCGGAGGGCGGGAGGACTGGGCGCCTGCATTAATACAATTTCGCGTTTGTTCACCTCTGACGAGGAGTGAGCCCTTGCTCGCATTGTCTTGGCCGGGGCGATCGCCCGTGAGCCCCGACGGACCCTTCAATGCTGCCGTCCTTGGTTCGCTTGAGCTTGCCAATCAGCTGCCCGTACACATGCACGGATCACGCCGATCTAGGTCGATCATCGCGGGTGTCGACACCGTGGGCGGCCTCGTCGGACCGCAGCCCCGGGCAGCTGGCGTCTCCCCACGTTTGTTCGCCCGAGCGCGTCCCTGCTCGCATTATCTTGGCCGGGGCGATCGCCGACGGACTCGTCAATGCGGCCATCCTTGGTTCGCTTGAGCGCCAATCAGCTGCCGTACACACGCACGGATCACACCGACCTGTGTCGATCATCGCGGGCCCAGCCGCTCGGCGTCGACGATGGATGGCGCGGCCTGTGCGGCGATGACCGGCAGTTGGGCGTGGGATGTCGACCCGGCGCGGGCTCAGGGATGCCGTTCATGCGTGTACTCTGGGTGAGCAAGAGGTCCGCGACGGCCTCGGAGAATATAGCCAAGGCCTCTCCTCCAAGGATACAGCAACTCGCCTCTCCCTCTGCTACAAGTCGCATCCGCAAACATGCACCTCCTCTGCCTCCTCTCGCTCGCCGGCACCGCCCTCGGCGCCGTCAACGAACCCTGCCTCGGCCCCGGCGGCCGAGCCGGCGTCTGCACCACCGACGCCGCCTGCTCCTCCTCCGGCGGCACCGCCATCTCCGGCGGCTGCCCCCCCGACCTCCCCGGCA
>PKSG01000467.1:0-10230 GCA_002916505.1 Tolypocladium paradoxum
GGGGAGGACGGGACGGACGTCCTGGAAAACAAAATGGATGTTTTTGTTCAGCTCCATGTATACTAGCAGAGCAGTCTACATGTTCATTCTCCAGTTGATGTGAAACTAGACTATGGGTATATCGAGCAGTCTTCGGTCGATGGCGTATATGGGGTGGGATGGAACTAAAAGTCAGGGCAGAACAGTAACCACTACCCAGTTATCCAACGGAGAATAAACCATATAACCAATTATAACCGTCGATAAGGGGACCAGGTTGTCAGGTTGAAACTAAACCACATAGCGAGCTGGCAATACACTCATACGCGTCTTCCTCTGGCTAGGTACCGTAGGTGACCCAGCTGTCCCTGGGCACCAGGGCAGCGATGCGCTAATCCTTAGTAGCTATATTAGCTACCTGGTAGTTAAACGCTCTTGAGATACTCTGTACGCCTAAGTACATTCCTAGTGCTTGGCAACCTGTGTTAGCCAAGTCTATAATCCAACGTGTTTGTCACGGCCCAAACCATGACAATAGCCCCTGAGATCCACCGACGTGACGCATGCGTCGCATTCTCCTCAGGCGGAACCACATGTATATAGAGCACTCCGTGCCACCGTCTGTGTGAGACTCTTGCTTTTCCTCTCCATGGTCAATATTAACGTGGTTCCTGCCGAGCCCGTGGTCGCTTCTCGTCCGTCTCGGGACCCTCCTCCTTCTTAAGCCTCCGCCAGTCCACAAGCACGTCGTCGCACATGCGCGACAGCGAGTGGCTCACCGACATGAGCTTCAGCACCGGCACCTCGATGCCCACCTCCTTGAGGAACCACTCCCGGATCCGGATGGCCACGAGGGAGTCGATGCCCAGGCTGGCCACGGGCATGTTGCCGTCCACCTGCTCCGGGTCCATCTCGAGCATGTTGCCCAGGGCCTGCGCGAAGCGCTTCTCCAGTATGGCCAGGCGCTCGGCCGGCTCCTCGGCCGCGGTCAGCTGGGCCTCGACGCTTACGCTCCCGGCGGCTTGCTCTTGGGCGGACTCGTCCTGCAGCTGTTGCTGGCCGAGGTAGCATGACAGCCGCGCGTCGTCGCGCCACGTGCCCTGGAAGACTGTCCTGATGCCCGTGATGAGCTCGGCTGGCTGGTCCGAGCCAGGGCGTCCGCACACGATGGCCTCGGCCAGCATCTCGTGCAGGTCCGTCTCCGCCTGCCTGACCAACCGCGGCAGGAGCGCCTTGTCAATGGCCGTGGTGTGCTCCGAATCACGCCGGAAGATGTAGCCCAAGCCCGTCAGGACCGCAATGTGAAGGATGGAGCCTGGCAGGCCACGCTGGTGTCGCTGCTGGACGAGGCTGGCCATGAAGTGGTTCGCGGCGGCGTAGGCAGACTGGCCCATGGTTCCGACAATCGACGTCGCCGACGAGAAGCAGATGAAGAAATCCAGGCCGGACTGTTCATCGCCAAAGAGCTCGTCAAGGTTCTGGGTTCCCTGCACCTTGGGCGCCAGCACGGCCGCAAAGTCCTCCCAGGCCATGTCATGGAAAAGGCGGTCCCGAAGCACCATGGCGGCGTTCATGAGGCCCCCAACGGGTGGCATGCTGGACCCGATGTCGGCGTAGGCGGCGCGCAGGCAGTCGCGGTTCGTAATATCGACAGCCATGGTGCGCACGGTGGCCCCCTTGCGCGACATGAAGCCAAGCACGCTGGGCGGCACATTGGGGTTCCGGCTGGCCAGGACCACGTTTCGAGCTCCGTGGTCCACCATCCACTGGCACACCGAGATGCCCAAGTCTCCCGTCATTCCGAAAAGGAGATATGCCTTGTCGGAAGCGAACAGCCCGCGGTGCTCAAGAGGGCGGATCAGGGCGGAGACAGTATCGGCAGCACACCAATCAACCACCGCCGTGGGCCCCAACTCTTTGCTTGTCTCTGTTGACACTTTGTCGATGGCCAGAACCTGAACGGCTTCTTCCGGAACTTGCGAGCCGCCGTGAAGATGCTGCTTGGCCAGGCTGCCAAGTTCCGAGAGGCTCAAACCGACGGTCAGGTCCTCGACCGCCTTGCTCACGACGGCGGAAGCGGGCAAAGAAGCACGCATCAACGCCGACAGTGCCTCGTTTTGCGAGCGTTCCAGGTTGACAAAGCTCTGCAGGCCCTTGGGGCGCATGTCCTGCAGGTCTCGCTCGCTCACGTAGGGATGGATGAAATTGGCCTCAGAAGCCCTCGCCATATCCGACGTCGTTTGGAACACGGCGAGGCTCTGCTCGCGGGCAACAATGTCGATGGCCTCATCGAGGTCATCCGGCGCGCCGTGAATCCACGTAGGCCCTTTCAAATCGCGAAGCAGACGTCCCGCCAGTGCCCGTGCCAGGAAGAGGTGCAGTTGTGCCGAGTCTTCTGCGGCCGTCTTGTCGTCGCGCCACCGATACAAGACGTGGCCCTCAGCAACCGTGACCAGGGAGCTGTTTGCACCCGAAAGAGCGAGGGCCTTGTCTTCTGATGCCAGATCGCGACCGATGCACGCATATACAGGCCCGTACCCGTCGCAGCTCAGGGTGCAAAGGGAGGAAGCTGTGACCTGCAGGCGCATCTCGTCTCCTGTTGCACCGCCAAGGGGAAGAACCTGCAGCTCGAATGCTCCCTGGCGCTCACCGAGCACCACGGCCGTGTCTGTGGACCCAAGGCTGGTCACCTGGGCGACTTGACGGTGCCTCGCGGCGGACCGACGGTTGAGCGTGTCCAGAGACAGCACCCTGGGTATGTAGAGAGCCCCGTCCTTCAGCGCAAGCTCGAGCTCCCGAGTCCATAGCAGTTCGTCGGCCTTGGATTGGTCCATGAAGGCGAGACGGAGAAGCAGCTTTGCCAACATGGACGGGTCAACAGCCGCCGGGTCGTCGACGTCGAGGAATTGAAGCCTGAGGTCGCTGCGTTCAGCCAGCAATGTGCTCCCCATTCCCACAGTGATGTTGGCCTCGGGATTCTTGCCTGACTTCGCACCAGAGGTCACCCACAGGACCACATCTGCAGTCTGGATGACGTCCTGCAATCCTTTGAATCTCGTCTGGTTCATGTCGCGGAAAACGGGGCTGTCCAGATCGCCAAGGCAGATGACAGCTGCTCCCCTGGGTACCTGGATGCCCTCGAGGCTAGGCAGTACGACAGCCTCGGCGGGGACAGCAGCACTCAGGATTGCCTGCGTCTGGGATACGAGTTTGGAATCGGCACCACCGACGATCAGGATCTCGCCGAGTGGCGGCAGCGCCTGTGGAGGGACAGCAAGCGGCTCGCGGAGGACTTGAACCGTCTCGTCGACTGCCTGAGACACAATGACGGAACAGTAGGAAGGCGTCGAGCTTACGTCAACCCCTGAGAACCCGGTGGCCTTCAGCAGCTTGTCCCATCGGTCGAGGCTGACGGTGGGTGCCCAGACTCGCCCTTCGTCCATGCCCAGGAACCATCCGGGGAGCGTCGCCATGATCAGCTGTATGGGCAGAAAGTCGCGAGTGATCTCCAGCAGCACCAAGCGGCCGCCAGGTCGAAGCAGCCGTCGACAGTGGCGCAGAGTATCCTCCAGGCTTCGCGTCGCGTGTAAGCAGTTCGAGGCAATGACCATGTCGAACGACCCTTTGGTGAATCCCTGGTCCACCGGATCGTTTTCGATATTGAGCGTCTTGAAGGAGAGTCTGCTGATGTGCTGGCTGAACACGCTGCGGGCGTTCTCAAAGAAGCCGGTAGATATGTCCGTGTATGTGTAGGCCGCGTACCGATTCCCTAGGGCACCCAGCACGGTCCGTGTGGTGCCGCCCGTGCCAGCTCCCACTTCGACGATGCGCATGCGCGGATGTTGATGCCCAAGCTGCTTGATCATGGCGCCAAGATCAACGTTGCCATCCTGGAACCCAATTCCTTGCACGTACAGACGGTCGAGCATGCCGTCCTGCACAAGCACCTTGAGGGGAGGAACGGTTCCACGGACAATGGCCACCAGATTTTGCCCCATGGCATGGAGCAGGTTCATGTCGTTATTCTCCGAGGGTTGGCTGTTACGCCATTGCTGCACCATCTCGAGCGTGTCATTCTTCCACTCAGGCCGAATGTCCGGGTGCTCGCCAGCCTCGATCTGGGGAAACAGATGCTCCGCAATCCACCTCATCATGTGTTTCCGGAACTTTCCCATCAGCATCAGTTCTGGAGGCCTGATCTTGCTGCGAAGCTGCCGCAAGTAGAAGTATGCCGTGCGCACCAGCTGCTCGTATAGCACCCGATGGTCGTCGGAAAGCTGGGCCCCGAGACCGGGCTCAATCCCATACGCGGCATCCCTTGCCCACGTCTCGCCCGCGTAGAGCCAGCGGTCCTCGCGTTGCCCAACGGCGGTCATGCGGACTCCACGCATTTGCACTTCAGTGTGCGCATCCGCTGCGTCGAACAGGTCCACATCGCCCGTCATGGTTGTCACATCCGTCGAGGTCACGACGCTGTCGGCCGTGAAAACAGGAGCGTCAGACTCGGAGAGCGCCATGCTGATCCTGACACACTCGATCCGCGTCGGCAGATATGTCGTCCCGATGCGGCCGTCTCCGGGGAATGAGAGCCCAGCCAACAGACCTTGGATGGCAGTATCAACGGGTGCAGGGTGCATGCATGCACGCATCGAAGAGGGTCCGGGAGGGGAGGAAACAGTCACCACGGCATGGTTGAGTCGACGGAGCATCGATTTGGCCTGGAAGGACTCGGAGTAGTTGAAGCCTTCTTTGGACAGACTTGAGTAGACTTGCTCCATGTCCAAAGTGTCCATGGGCAGTAGAGGCTCGGTCCGTCGAGGCAAGGCGTTCTTATGGGGCTGGCCTAGCCAGAGCCGCAAGCCTCCGCTGAAATGGGCCGTGAGTCCGGTTTGAGGCGTGTCCAAAGGCTGGGCCGCGTCGACGGCACCGCTGTAACAGGCCACCTCGGCGGCAATGCAGCTCTCAGACTGACTCATAACGCGAACAGTAAAGAGAAGCTCAAGACCCGAGGAATCTTCTTCCAGGCTCATGACACGCACAATGTCAATATCGTGCACCTCCACAAGACGCACTGACTGCTGGTCGTCGACAAGGCGCATGGCGGCCTCATACGACATGGCCAGGTAGCCAGATGCCGGAAACAGAACTTCGCCCTGAATCCTGTGGCCGCGCAGCCATGGGAGCTCGTTGAGCCTGACGACCTGCTTCCAGTGAACCTCGCGCCTGGAACCTTCGCCGTGCGTGACAGCATGACCCAGAAGCTCGTGGCGCGGTTGGCTCTGGGTACGGAAGATACGAGATGCTCGCGACTCCTTCCAGAGAAGGCTAGCATGGTCCCACGAGTAAGCTGGGAGACCTTTCAGAACGGCAAGCTTCTGCGGCTTGTCACTCGCAAAGGCCCGGCGTATCCCGTCAAAGGTGATGATGGGACGCGGCGACGAGAAAGACTTCCACACGAGCCCCAAGGCGTCGGCAAAAGCCTCTACCGCGCTCTGTCCACGTTGCAAAGCACCCGAGTACGGCAGGGAGAGACCCGTCAGCGTTTTGATGGTCTCGGAGCTCGGGCCCTTGAGAGCCGGGTGCGGTCCAACTTCGAGAGCAAGGTCGAAGCGCTGGTCTTCGTTGACGGCTCGCGCCAGTGCCTGGCTAAAGAGCACCGGCCGCGTTAGGTTGTCGACCCAGTACTGGCCCTCGAGAAGCAGGCCATCGGCGTTGTCGAATGAGCGACTACGGCCATTGGACCCCCAGACACTCGAGTACCACGGGCAGCGTTTCGGGCCCTTCTGAACTTGGATCCCACACTGCCTCATCGACTCGAGATACGGGGCGGCGCATGGCTGCATGTGATGAGAATGATACGCCGTGTCGACCGCCAGCACGCGGGCAAAGGTGCCCTTCTCCTCCAGCCGAGACTTGGCCTCTTGGATGGCTTCGGCATCGCCTGACAGCGTGCAGCTCGTCTGAGAGTTGCTGGCAGCCACTGCAAGCGCGCCGCCGAACTCGCTGCAGAAGCGGGACGCTTGGTCAAAGGACATGCCGACCGCCATCATCTTGCCGCGCTTCCCTGCCGGTCCTTGGGCCAGGAGGGAGTGGACGCCTCTGTAGTATGCAATGCGGATGGCATCGTTGGCGTCCAGGTATCCCGCAGCATATGCAGCGCCGATTTCACCAGACGAGTGTCCGACAACGGCGGCGAACTCGATGCCGGCGGCATGCAGGACATCGACGAGAGCGACCTGGAGAGCAGCGCAGAGAGGCTGCGAAACAGCGGCTTCACCGACGCGGGAGGTCTCTGCCGGCGCACCAAGCTGGTCGGTTAGGGACCAGTCGGGGCGATCTGTCTCGGGGAGTGAATCGAGACTGCGCTGCATCTGGACCATGGCGCTGCGGAACACGTCCGAAGCTCCATGGAGCTCCTTGCCCATGGCGGCCCACTGCGCACCCTGGCCGGTAAAGACGCCGAGGATCCGGGGCGGCAGTGGCTCGGGAACTGCCGTGGTGCGCGAGCTGCTCTTGAGCGATTCCTGGCTCGCCTCAAGCTTGTCGGCAAGTTGCTCGGCAGACGTGGCAGCAAACGCGGCCCGGAACGGCAAGTCTGTCCTCTGGAACAGCGTGTAGGCCAGTCGACCGAGATGCGTGTCGGCATGTGCCCGGAGGTAGCCGGCCAGCGCTGCAGCGCTTGCCGCCAAAGCCGGGCCCGAGTTGGCAGACATGACCAAGGGCCCAGCGAGATGCGCTTCCGGCGCACAGCCTTGGCCCCGGGAGCAAGGGCCGTCCCAGCTCTCAATGATGGCGTGGGCATTGGTGCCGCCAAAGCCGAAGCTGTTGACACTCACGCGGCGTGGGGATCCCTTCGGGACGGCGGGCCAGGGGGTCGTCTCCGTCGGCACGCGCAGGTTGTTGTAGAAGGGTTGGATCTCGGGGTTCAGCTTGTTGAAATGGAGGTTCGCCGGAATCTGGCCGTGCTGGACTGCCAATGACGCCTTGAGCACACCAGCGAGTCCCGCGGTGCCCTCCGTGTGTCCGATGATTGTCTTGATGCTGCCAACCATGAGCTGGCTGTCCTTGCCATCTGCGTCACCGGGGAAGAATACGCTTTGGATGGCCCGGGCCTCGATGGCTGGTGCACGTCAGTGTCCCGCTCCAGTAGGTACTTGAGGAACCAGCGAAACAATGCAACATGTCACTTACGGTCGCCCGTCGGCGTGCCCGTGCCGTGGGCCTCAAAGTACTGTGGGCGGTCGGATTCACGAGTCGGGTCGAGCCCGCACCTCGCGTACGTCTCCCGGATGAGTTGTGCCTGCGCATCCGAGCTCGGCATTGTGATGCCTAAGTTTTGTTCAGCACGCCGCAGGGAGAATCAAGGGCAGCTTGGCAGACATACCTGGTGTCTTGCCATCCGAGTTCACGCCCGTCTCGCGAACAATGCATTCAATGTCGTCACCATCAGCGAGGGCTTGGCTGAGCGTCTTGAGAAGGACGACGGAGAAGCCCTCGCCCCTGGTGTATCCATCAGCAGCGGCATCCCACATGTAGGATCGTCCATTGGGGGACAGCATGTTGAGCTTGCGTAGTATCCGTCAGCTTGTGTTGGGGTTCTCGGGAGTCGCGGGGCCGTGGTATGGCATACCTTGGATTCGGCAATGAACGGCTCAGGTCCAAGGATGAGATTTGACCCTGCCGCGACGGCCATCTCTGCGTCTCCGTTTCGGAGGGCAGAAACCGCCTGGTGCATCGCGACCAGGCTAGACGAACAGGCTGTGTCGATGGCGGCCGAGGGCCCCCTCCAATCATAAAAGTACGACACGCGGTTGGCCAGCATGGACATGGCAGCACCAGTTGCGTGGTATTGGGGCAGGCTGTCGATGCCCCGTATGGCGACAAACTGGTAATCGAAGCTCATGCATCCCACAAAGACGGCCGTGGACGATCCCCGAAGCCGTCGGATCGAGTAGCCGGCCGATTCAACGCCCTCGTACACTGTCTCGAGAAGGATGCGTTGCTGGGGATCCATGGCCTCGGCCTCCTTTGGACTGATGGCAAAGAAGTCGCGATCAAAGACGCGGGGGTCATCATGGAGAAGATAGGCGTGCTTGACGTTCGCGCTCTGTACGAATGAGTCAGACACATGGGCTCAAGTTCAAATGCCAGACATGGGAACGCCGCCTCACTCCATGGTGCTGGCTGTCTGCGTGGTGGAATGCCCTGGTGCTGAAACGACTGGCCGGGATTTCCTGCACCACGTCTCGAGGCTTCTCAAGGAGCTCCCAAAGCTTGGAGGGAGAGGAGGCGCCGCCGGGGAGACGGCAGCTGCTGCCCACCATCGCAATGGGCTCGCGTGCGAAGTGGTTGCCTTCGGACACCTGGCTACCCATGTTGAAGATGGCGATGGGGCTGGAGAAACGCGACAAAGCACTGCGTGTTCAATGCAGGCTTGTGTGCAAGGGTGGCAACGGCGAGGACTAGGAGATATTAGCTGAGAATGCGGCAAGGTGACCGCGCGGCCCAGCTGCCCCGAGCAATCAATGCCGAGCCAGAGCCCGACCTGGGCCCGAAGCCAAGGTTTCTGAACGTTGTATGCCGGAGCATTCGTTGAGCCGGATCGGTATCCAACCTGGGTGGGCCCCGATAAGCCGCAACACGGGTCGCCGCCGATCCTGCCGAAGCGGGGCCGAGCACTCGGATGTAGGTCAGCACCGGCGGCTGTTATGCCGTGCCGCGCCTCCGCCTCCGATCCGGTCCGCCACCGATAAGACCGACGTGCAGTGGTATGCGCGTCGTTGTATGGGAGTCGCGTTCACGCTGCGTGGAAATACGACCAAAAAGGTTCAGAGTGGCTCATACTTCCTTTCATCTGCCATTTTTTGTTTTTTGTTGGCAACGTCTCGCAGCACATGTCTACAATGAAGGCTCTCGTCGGTGCGGAATCCGGTGGCTACCGCCTCGCCGAAAATGTCGACATCCCCGCCACGCAACCAGGCTCGATGCTGTGTCGAGTGCATGCCGTCGCCATAAACCCGTACGACGCAAAGATTGATGACTACTCCAACGCTCCCGGAGCACTAGGTGGCTGTGACTTTGCCGGCACCGTCGTCAAGGTGGGCCAAGGTGTGCAGCGGTTCAAGCATGGTGACCGTGTGCTCGCCGTCACCTTTGGCATGAATGCCTCGGACAAGACAGCGGGTGCCTTTGCCGAGTACGCTTTGGCAACCGAGGACCTGAGCTGCCACATCCCCGAGGCCTTGTCCTTCACGCAGGCGTGTTCGATGGGTCTTGCGATTGCTACCGCCGGCCTGGCTCTTTTCCAGGCACCCGGGCTTGAGCTGTCCATGCAACGAGGCACGGGCGAAGCCGTGCTTGTCTCGGGAGGTGCTACGGCCACGGGCACCATGGCGACGCAGCTGGTCAAGCTGTGAGCGGTATTCTCATACTCTCCTCAGCGCCATCCATCACTGACCTCTTCTCCGCAGGGCCGGCTACACACCCATCGTCACCTGCTCGTCTGCCAACAACGCTCTGTGCGAGTCTTTTGGCGCCGCAGCCTGCTTCGACTACCATTCGCCCACCTGCGGTGCTGACATCCGTGTGCACACCGACAACAGTCTAAGGCATGTGCTGGACTGCGTCACCGACGCCGTCACCATGAAGATGTGCTACGAAGCCATTGGTTCTTCCGGCGGCACATACATCGCACTCGAGGCAATCACCACCACCGTCAAGTACACGCGAAGGGATGTTCGTGCTGACTGGCTGATGGCCCCCTCGGTCCTGGGGGCCCCTGTCGATAGGATGGGAACGTACGGGCGCCCGAGCACGCCTGAGCACAGGCAGTTCGGGACGCGGTTGTTTGCCCTGGCTGAGAAGTGGTTGCAGGATGGGAGCATCAGGCACCATCCGTTGAAATCCGGCATGGGGGCCTGGCAAAGATTTCCAAGGCTGTGGACGACTTGCGCCTCGGAAATGTGCATGCTAAGAAGCTTGTACTGCCGTTGCTGGCTTACTAGACGGAGAGTCCATCATCACACCGCTGAATCGATAGTTGGCTCAATGGGAATACTACCTTGACGTGGCCACAACCTTGGGGGTTATAGGCGGCGCGTGTGTCACAACTTTGCTTCCCGTTACATTCTACATTTAGTGACATATGGGCTTTTGCATGAGTTGCACGCGATGGCTGCCAGATGTGTGCGGGAAGCGCAGAATGCAAATCCATGCAGGACAGTAACCCTCTCGAGGTCCAAAAAAAAAAAA
>PKSG01000090.1:0-18490 GCA_002916505.1 Tolypocladium paradoxum
CTATAGGTACTAGGTACTATTTATTATTAGGGAATCGCCGGCGAATCGGTTAGGATTCGCTATGTAATTATCTAGGATTTCCCCGCATATCTTATAAAGGGATTTTTTCCTCCTATAAGATTCAGTCTCTCTATATACGAGAGGATAACTAGTACTGAATGCCTAGCTATTACACTCTCCCATCTTTAATACCTAGCCGAAAGTACTTAGTGACTATTCTCTTATATTAATAATATCTAGTTAATATACGATAGTATACTATCTAAGGCTAGTTATATATTAATAAACTCATTATTATACTACAAAGCTTATTAAAAGGAACTATTACTAATTAGTACTCTAGCGACCGAAATAAAAAAACCCTAGAGCTCTTAAGTATAAGCGGCACTAGCCTATTATTATAATATACCCTCTTAAAGAAGTGCTTTAAAGTAAAACCTAAGATCGCCTTATAGGCTATATAGTCTAAGAGGTATACCCTATAAGACTTAGCGAATAGTATAGATTTCTAATCCTAGATCTCCTAGCTAAAGTATAATGCTAAGGCTACCTTATATTAAGAAGAGTAATATGAAACAGCCACGAGCGTATGTAGGCGCCGACCTACGTAAACCATGTCCTGGGTAAGGTCCTCGATAACATAATGGACCACTGGCTTCATGTGGTTGTAGCAACCTTCATGCGCCCATGTGACCTAGTCGTCGGAATGAAGGTAGGGAACAGCCGAGAAACTTGGTACCTGCATCAGGATAGAATTTCTTTATTCACAGGATATCAACTGTTTGCAGCGACTCCGGTCTCCGAACTGATGTATGGCTGGATCTTCGATGTGGTTGACGAGCTCTCAGCATGGCGTCGGCAGCAGCACCAGGTGCCTCAACGTTATCAGACATCAGTTACTCAGGAAGAGAAAGAATGGTTATAAATACCCCTTGGTTTTGTTCTTTCAGCTCGCAATAAGAAGTCTTCTAGTGTAGCCAGGATTTATGCACTCTATTCTGCTGACCGCACGTCAACTTGTTCCGCCCCTTTCTGTCAGCTCTCCTCCCACTCCTTCTAGGAGCTATTGAGGCAGTGCCCGAGGCTGCCCAAGCCGACGACTACCCGCGGTGCAACAACGATGTCGTCAGGGACCTCAGGAGCTATTCCTCATCCCAGTCCCTCTGCGACCGTCTTCGCTACTAAAAGAAGGATTGGGAGTTTGTGAGTAATGATCGAGTCTACCTGCCTTCGCAACTCGTCCACTACGGCGTCCCAAGGGTCTATGAAGCTTGCGACTGCTTGACCGTAGTGATTCAGCAACAGCCAGCGATCATCCTCCCTCACAAGGAGACCGTCACCCAAAACCGTCTACCTGCCCTAGGTTTGTAGCTCAACCCCCCTCGTTTCTTCACGCAGAGATCATGAGTTGAATCTCTCGGCTTCTCCGTGGTACTGGGAGACAGGCTGAAGTGTGATCTGCAGACGACTGTAGTGGTATTTGCGTCTTCTCTTTGGAACCTGCTGTGTGCGCATAGATGCACGGGGAAGAGAGTGGAAATGCGATGCTGTGGCATCATGACGGCAAGCGTGCCTCTACCCAATGCGGGGCGAAGATGAGGGTACTGGAAGGGTTCATCGAGCACCACGGAGATCAATGGGCTTGAAATGTACGCTGCAGCATCAAGGATGAAATCTGTACGTGTTAGGTGTAGGTTCCATAGGAAACATCAAGCTCACGCCACCCTAAGCTCAAATAACCAGTCCAGTCTTGCTTCAGTAGGACTTGCATGTAGGCTCACATGTGGGCAGCGTCTCGAGATCGCGAAACGGCAACCAAACATGCACGAATATATGAGCTGTGCCAGGGTCTCACAAGCGGACGACTTGTTCCTCAGTAAAGGACACTCAGAGCCTAATTATAACCAAAAATCAATCTAGATCATGGTTCAAGCCTCTTTCCACAGCAGATCTCTCTCCCTGGTGGCACGCCGCCGGCTCTTTGCTTTCACGTAATCCTTTGGATCCAGGAGTCGTCCCCATCAAGCCACTGCGGAACGCAAAGCTCCTCGCCCGCTTACCAAACACATACATGGGGATTGTTGTCAGCGTGATGGCGATTGTTATCCCACCAACAACGAAGAACGTGTTCCGAACCCCCTGGATGGCGATCCAGTCGTTGCAGTAAAAGGTCATGCCGAAGGCGAACATGTTCTTCACGAAACTCATAATGGCAAAGGCCTCGGCCGCCAGCTCGCGATGGCAGTCAACTACATACGTGACGACACCAGTGGTGCCAAACTGCACGCCGAGGTTGATGATTCCCATGCAAACGATGACGGGGATGGGCCAGGGGTCGACGTTATCGAGACTCTGACCCCAGGCAAAGAAGCCGCTGCCGGTGAGGGCAAGATAGAGCGAGATGATGGGGAGGCGGAATTCAGGTTCTACCAGCGGTTCAGTCAGCTCGGTTTTGGCGATTGAAGGCTCTTGATCGAACACATACCGTAGATACCCTTGTTCTTCCTAGACATGAACTTGACGAGACCATCCACTGCCATGCCTGAGAATGCCGTTGCAATCAAGGTGGCGATGAAAGATGAGAGATTCGTCAATCCGACAGCAGTCACAGAGAAGCTGTAAGGAGGTCCGGAGAAGATTTGAGACATGGTAATGCTAAGAAGGACCAGCCAAGAGATGCAGATGTTGAACATCAAAGAGCCCCAGACGACGATAGGCGAGGACAGCATTAGGAACGGCGAAATGAGGTTCCTGAAGAAGTTGGAAGAGTCGTAGTAGCCATTCCACGGGCGCAAGTCGCGAAGGAATGAGCTGGCCGTCTCAACAGGAGGTGTCTGAACCGATCCGCTCGAAACCTTGTCAGAAGCAAGCTTCTTCTCGTCCGGAGCGAAATCTTCCGCCGCTGAGCCCGCGCTGTTGCCCGGAATGACGGGGCGGTCGAAAGCTGATTCGGGCATGAAGAAGAAGGTGAGGAGGAACTGGACGCAAAAGGCACCGGCCATGCCGTAGAGGCAAGTCCTGTAGGAACTGTTGTCGATGACGGCGCCGGCTTTTTGAATAGTCAGTCCAAATAGTTCTCCTGAAGGGCAAGATGTTGAGCACTGCAAACAAGTCTGACTTACCGATGGGCGAAGCGAGGTTGATGCCGCCCAGAACGCCGAGATTGAAGATGGCATTTCGGAAACCCCTCTCATGAACGAACCAGATATCAGCAATCGAAGCCGGAACTAGAGCCTCCATGGGCGCCATGCAGAAGCCCTGGACGGCACGAGAGATGGCTAGCGAGGTGAAGCTGGTAGTCTCTGCGCTCCAGATGCAGGTGACAATGAGACCAATAGCCGTGAGGAGGTACACGGGACGCTTGCCGAACATGACCGCGAGCGAGTTGCACAGCAGACAGCCCACGCCGATGGCGGCAATGCAGGAGCCCTGGAAGCCTAGGGTGAATTGCTGAAGGGAAACATCGAGCTCTGCGGCGAGGGGCACGACGGCCGAGCTGAGCAGAGGGCCGCAGGCACCGACGCAGCCGCTGCCGAAGGCGATGGCGACGGTGAACATCTCCTTCTTCCATCGGGGCCAGTTGAGAGGGTCGTTGGGCGAGTCAGAAGGCTGAGGCACGAGCACGATCTGACCGCTGGGGTCATGCTTGAGGCCCGTGTGGGTGTCGCTGCCGGCTTCGATGCCAGCTGTTGCACCGCGTTCGTCCAGGAAGGACGTGCCGGGGACGTGGTCGAGGTGGCAGTCGGGAAGGATGCCCAGCGCCATGATGGTGGTCTTTGGTGGTGACTCAAACACGAACACGACAGGGGAGCAAGAAGTGAATAGATCCTATGAGTGAACTAAGGGACAACTTAAAGACTCGGCTCCTACCGAACAATATGGTGGAGCTATCGTGGACCTCGTGGACTTATAGACATTTGCTTCCTGTATATCCACGTGGTAGATGCGGCTGTGGTAACGAACCACTGCCAGGGTGACTTTGAAGTTGGAATGAGTGTTAGTCAAGGGCGTTGTCTGTACGGACCCGACGCACTGGGTCCTCTATCCGACTCACATCGCCCCGATATCTCAGCCCCTAACCCCGGATCCACAGGACTGATAGAGATGGGAGTGTCGACGACAGGCAGGCAGGCACAGCTTTCAGGGACTTTGGACCCAGCGCCCGGGCTCTCGATTCTGTCCGAGTCTACGGAGTAGCGGAAGTGGTGGCTGGCGGGTGCGGGCGGCGCGTGAGTGCGAGTCATGGGGGCCCCTTGCCGCTGCCAAGAGCGGGCCCTACCCGACCCTTACCACTGACCGTATTCATGTTGCTGTCATCAGCTAGCAAAGGTCCGATCAATGCTGAGATTGGGCTTGTCGGGGCTTTGAAGGCGATAACGTAGGGTCTTCAATTGATGCGCGATGTCGGTGCTCGAGAGCGGCTAGTGGCCATAGATGGCACCGCTTGAGCCTCATCAGGGATATGGCAGCATGAAGCCGGAGGGGATCGGATGAGAACACACAATGTGTAGCTGTGAGAATCATGGATAGCCAACATGACATGGCCTCGTGGAATCCCCGGCGACTTGAATGCACCAGTCACGGACAGAGTGTGCCCAAACATAGAGTGATTTGAGAAGTGAGATATTGACATTCAAAGAAGACTATGCATGACCTATGCTCCAAAACATCTTCATGTTCTTCTCGGTGTCTGCATCGACATATTCTGCCTGTGGCCTCAACGTGACCTTCTCTCCGTGAACCTCGGCCAACTGGCCAGTCAAAGACGGGTCATCGATGAATTTGGCTACCCCCCTAGTCAAGGTCGACGCCGGAGTGACTATCATCTGCTTGAACAAGGATTTGTCCGGGGTGATGTTGGTTTCTGCATTGGTACTTTGTCAGACCATGACAAGTTTGAGTGGTTCCAAAGTGCAGACTTACCTATTACAACTGGCGCCAGAGCGTTGATTTGGATCTTGCTCTCTTGCAACCTGACCGCCATGGACCGGACAAAGCCAACCATGCCCGCCTTTGATGCTGCGTAGAGAGGCGAAACAGGGAAGGGATATATGGCGGCGCTCGATGCTGTGCAAACGATCGACCCCCTGGAGGACGGAAGACGGCTTCCGATGTCGTTCTTCTGCATGTAATGCACAGAAAGTGCCACAGCTAACAGCTTTGTGATCAGAAAACACTCTTGAACTAGAGGCTCAACCTATAGTCCTCGGTGACTCACTGTAGATTGCTCCGTTCAGGTTGATGTCCGCCATTCTGAGTGACGGCTTCTGAGCAACTTCCCTTGGGACACAGTCAAGCGCTCCGGCTCCCTGTTCTGAGATGCCTGCATTGGCCATGACGGCATCGATTCGGTTGTCATGCTCGCGGTAGACCTGTTCAAAGATGATGGATTGGGCTTCCCACGAGGATATGTCGCACCACTTGAAGCTGACAGTGGCTTGGGGGTACTCTATCGCTACCTCCATGACGATCTCGGGGCCGGTCTTGGAATTCACGTCAAGCACGGCGACTTGGTGACCTTGACTGGCGAAGTGGCGGGTTAGCGCAAGACCAATGCCGCTGGCTCCTCCGGTGACGATGACCGATAGGCGATTTGGGTCGGACTCGGCCGGCGCTCTCGAGTCGGTCAAAGTCGTGGGCATGATTGCAAGACTTGGGTCTGGAGATTGAGACTTCGGTGGTGTAGGGCCTAGGAGGAATGAATTCGTTAGCAGTCGCAAGATTGGCGAGAGGTCAGGAGAACCAACTAGTGCAGCAGCTCTGGATGTCACCGATGGACGACTTCTGGTGGGAGGTCCCGATACAATTCCTACTGCCGACAGCTATGAAACCGCCGTTGTCTTCTGAGATTTCCAATGGCGATTTCCTTGTATTGTCGCGAGGCCATCCTTTTCTTGGGCTTGGTCAATGCCCTCGCGGCCCGTGACTCGGCTCACAGCGGATCCTGGGTTAGCTTGTCGGCAGCGGCACTTTCGGATGCTGCACAAGACCACATGGCACCCCATCACAAGTGTCAACCAAGAACTGGGGACTACGAGCTACGCCCAGAAAGGCAATTATGTTATTGTGGCGATACGCTCTCGCGTATCAAAGCTGCAAGACATCCTGTTCATACTACTCTAGACTGCGAAGGGAATTCGATTCCTGATCTTTCCCTGACTCCAGGCACCAGTCGTCATTCTGTTCGCACTTCGATCCAAAATCAACCATGGCGGAGATAATCTTCTCCCCAGAGCTTGCAAATAATGTCAAGGGCAGAGTTGTCGTGATGACGGGTGAGAGTCCCAGTGTTTAAGTGTCTGATTCATGTCTTGCTTACTCTTTGCTGTAGGTGGTGCGCAGGGCATTGGTGCTGCAGCCATATCTCTGCTTTACACCAGAGGAGCACACGTCTACTTTGGAGACTGGGACGAGACAAAGGGCGGCCAGCTGGTCGAGTCGATTCAAGCAACACCATCTGAGGCCGGAGGCTCTCTTCATTTCCAGAAGCTCGATGTCCGCGACTACCAGGCACAGCTGCGCCTATTCGAGACTCCGTACGAGCGGCACGGTCATGTTGACGTCGCCATTTCGTGCGCTGCCGTCACTGAACCCAACGGATGGTTCGGACCAGATCACCTGGATCTTGAGACAGTCAAGAAGGAACCAGAACCCATCTACAACACCATCAACATCAACTTGACTAGCGTGGTGTCGTTTTGCCGCATAGCTCTTGCGTACATGAAGCAAGACAAGGAGACAAAGTTGCCCAATGGCTCATATACCCCTTTCTCCAAGTCCATCATCCTGATCTCATCCATCGCGGGTCTGATCAATTCTCCCGGTCTGTTCGCCTATGGCTCCGCCAAGCACGGCGTCGTAGGCCTCATGCGGTGTATGCGTCTCTGGTCGCCCGTGAAATACGGCGTCCGAGTCAATACCATCTGTCCCTGGGCGACAGACACGCAGCTGATGGATCAGGTTCGTGCAAAGTGGGTGGACGAAGGCCTGCCGATCAACACGACCGAGCAGGTAGGAAAGATGATTGTGCAATGCGCTGCAGACAAGGAGCTGAACGGGAAGGCAATCTTGGTGGGTGGTGGGAGGGGATTTGACACGGAGGAAGGCATCGACCGAACTCTCCCCGAGTGGATGGGCCCAGTCCTCGCCAAGGATTATTATCGTGGGCAGGAGGCTATTGGTCTGGTGAGTGCTCCATCCCTTAAGATTCATGATACCAATTGAGTTGAAACTAACGGAGGCCTCGATAGGGTGACGAATGGTCAAGCAAAACATAGACTAGACACCATCCATTCCACAAGTACTACATAGACAAGTCGCTCTCATAATCAATACATGTTTGCAAGGGTATCTGTACAGCAATCTCCCGACATTTACCTAGTTTAGAGCTGGTCCAACATGCTCATGAACGGATCAATCTCAAAGAGAGAGTTCTCTGTGACCTGTACAGGGATGGAGCCGAAATCCAGATCAAACGCTCCCATGGGCATAGAAACTGAAGCGGCAATGGACCCAGGCAAGCCAGGATCGTTGCATGCAGCGTTGCCATCTGGTAGCTTCCATAGGTCACCCATGCCCTGAGTGGCCTCAGCAGCCTGCTGAAGCATCCACAAGCCTGCGCTCGAAGTATCACCTCCAGCCCCAGGTTCAGGGCCGACTGAACTCATAAATGGCAGCGCCTCCATCTCGGTGTCGGTGGATGATGTCCTCCCCTGGTCGAGAACGAAGATCTGGCTTAGGTACTGCCCGCTGCTTCTTCGGCGGGGAGGGACCATGCGCTCTCGATGCTTCTTGATTGCGCCGAGGAACTCAGTGAGCACATCCAAATAGTGATGAGCTTGGGGGCTGGTGCGTGCTAGCTCCTTGATGACGTTGATGCTGCCGTGGAGGGCGGCCTCGGCCTCGAAACTCGTGGGTGATCCAGATGACGAAGCGTCGACAAAGATGGAGAAGCCGAGCACCAAGCTGGCACTAAAGAGCCAGGCTCTTGAATCCAGAGTTAGCACAAACCTGATAGCTTGTGAAAACCTGAACAACATGAGGCTGCGGTTGGAACTCACTTCAACAAGCACATGTTTTGGATCAACAAACCCGCCGACTGCGCCCTCCTTGCCGTCTCAGCCATCAAGATGGCAGCGTCGATGCAGACCTGGGCAATCTGTTCTGCCTCTGGTGACGATACCCGACAAGGGGCTGAAGCTGCCGACGAAGTATCCAGCAGCTTCAACTTCATAAGCAAGTAGGATATCAGGACGGGTCTCGTGATCAATATCACGGAGAAATAGTAAAAGCACGAGACGGCAAAGTTGCCCAGCGCCTGTCGTCGCTGCTCTGGTGACATCGGCCATGTGACGGACGAGAAACGCACAGTAGATGGCAGAGATTGGCTCCACTGTCGTAGTCTGGTAAGGAACTCCTCGATGGAGGCGAGGTTCATGTTGACGTCGCGCTTGTGGTCGAGGTAGTCCATTATCTGCTCCAGGATCGTGCAGACTTCGAAGCTAGATGACATGGAGAGGAACTCGGGAGATGAAGGCTCCAACCCGTCACCTATAGACAGGAAGGTGTCTGGCAATGGTCCCCTGGGTGAAGATGCTGGCGGCCTAGATAGGACTGAGCCTATGGCGATGTCGAGGATGCGAAGGCTCTTCCATACTTGGGACCTGACCCAAACTTGTCATTGCCTAACCCACGATGGTGGCGATTCTTTTCTTCTCATGCCTTACTCACCTAAACCTCTGTTCTCCAGGCTCCAAGTGGTGATATGACTCGGGCACGTGCAAGCCCAAGGCATGCGCTGACCTGGCGGCCACGCCAAGGTACATGAAGGCCCCGTTGCGCTTGCACGCGCCGAGCAGGTAGACGCTCATTAGCAGGAAGATACAGATCATGTCCACGCTTGGGTCGAGGAGCATGCCCTCAAAAGCCATCTTCTGTGCTCGTTCAAAGTGCCTCTGGGCATGGTACAGGCTCTTCGGGGTGGTTTCGCAACACTGGCCCCCGATGGCAATGGCGAGGTCGACGATGGCATCACGCAGGGGAGTCGACTGGCGCTGATGGGGGCTGTGGGTGTCCGAGAGGGCCTTTTCTCTCCCATCAAGCATGTCCGACAACTGCTGTGGTGAGAGCAGGTAGATTAAGCCAGTCGTCTACCATGTCTCTTATCAGCCCAGTCCGTGAGGTTGAGTCTGGAAGGGAATCAGTGATGAGTGAACACATACCGCTGTGAAGAACCTTTCCAGATATTCTCTCTTCTCCTCGACGTCCAGCCGGCTCTCGGGGCTTCCGTCTGGGACATCATCTGACGTTTTCAACGGTATAACGGCTTCGAGCATGACGTTTGCCCGCTTATTGTCTGTGAAGGGTGACGGACCCATGTAGTGGAGGAGTGTCCGTCGTAAGAAGTGCAGAAAGGAGAGAGACGCCGAGTCTCCCATGGAGACTGGGGGGTTGGAGTTGGCCATATACTAGGGGACAGGATGAAGGGTTGTGCATCACCCACCTTTCTCTCCTTTCGAGTTGACCATCATCCGCCCTCCTGCAACCTCACCATGCGCAATTGGCATCCGAGGCGTCGCGGGGGGTTCTGGTATCGCGTCGGAACACGGGCCCAGCGTCGACTCGGGAGTTTGAGGCGCATGTCTCGCGCCTGTCGACATTGGATCGTGGTACATGGTGCTCTCTGTCTCCATGTCTTCATCGAGGCTCATGGATTGTGGTGGCGTCCTTCTCCGGCCATCAAGGTGACTCCGGACATTGCTTTGCCGCCGTGATTCTGCTGAGCGAGGGGGAGAGAATCCATTCGCATCATAGATGCACGCTGCCTCGCAATCCCGTCGGCAGCAGTTGGAGCAGGGAGTGCGGGAGTCGCATCTCTTCTTGCTGTTCTTGCACGGTGTGCAGGCCATGACGGCGCGCTGGCGGTCTTCGGGGCGGACCTTGGGACGGGGCATTGTGCACGGGACTATGGCGATGTTGTGCTGTGAAGACGATATGTCGAATACCCTGACCTGCGGGCTGTTCCAACGGGGTTGAGCTGACGTGACGACGAGCCGGTACTCTGGCACAGGAGGTTGACAAGCGGCTCCCTCCGACCGAGGCACTCGCTGTTCGGCATCCATCCCCCTCCTTCAGTCGCCTTCAGCCCCGGGATTGCCCATCTCTTTCGAGATACGTACGGACACCTTATCACGACCATGCAACGGCCTCTCCACTCCCCACACCCTCCCCCGCATGTGGCGTCTCCCCACAACTCAGCGTCTGGGTCGGGACCAGTCCGGACTCAGTAATAAGGTAGTTTGTACAAAGCACTACGTAGCACTGTCAAACTCCCTGAAGGACAAGACTCACTCGGCGGGCGTAGGCGCTGTAGACTACCTGCGTGGTTGGTATGGGGCAGGGGCGTGCTAACGAGACCGGGTCAAGCCCGAGCCGGGATCTGGAAGCTTGGGATTGTCAGCAACTGTATTGGACTTGGCGGCGGAAAATGCACCTGTCGGATCTGACACCTAACCTGGGGAAAGCCCCGTCCTCAGCCGCAGGATCCAGTCACGACCTGACGACCTCATGTCTGGGCATGGGGAGGGAAGAAGGCGTGAAATTTCATCAGACAACCCTAGCATGAATGAATTTTGGCTGTTTTCTTTCAAGGCAGGACCAACCACCCAGTGTCTATCCATTTGGCACCTTGGAGCAAGTCCATCATGACCTTCGTCCTGAAGCATCCCCTCCTGGGCAGTGTGACTGGTGTCACAACCAACAAGGACGTAGTGCAATATCTGGGTATTCCGTACGCGACACTCGCTCATTGGCTTGCAGCTCCTCAGGTCAAGTCCAACTATGGAGAAGCCATTGATGCCACCAAGTTCGGGTGAGTTCTCTACTCCATCATACCATAGCCTCTTTCTTGTCCTACTGGATTTGAGGTTTTGAGCTGACAACCGTCCCACAGTCCAACGGTCCTGGCCCCTCCCTTGGGTTGTGACATTGAGTTCGGTCTCATTCAGCAATCTCTTGAAAAGCCGGGCGCTGTCCCTAGCATGTCGGATCTAGAGGGACTGAATCTCAACATCACTGTACCAACCGCCCTGCCGGGCAATCTCAAAGACCTCCCCGTTCTGGTCTTCGTCCACGGCGGTGGATTTCTTTTTGGAGGCAACTGGGCACCTCACTACGACCTCGCCCGTATCGTCTCCTTTTCGGCCTCCATAGAGAAGCCCATCATCGGGGTCTCCATCAAGTGAGTCATTTTTAGCCCGTCGCTCCCGAAGGCCCAACAATGATGCTGATTCTTCCAGCTATCGACTTGGAGCTCCAGGCTTTCTCGACAGCAAAGAACTCGGAGCCGCCGGATCACCCCCAAACCGAGGTCTCCTCGACCAGCAAGCGGCTTTCCAATGGCTGTCAAACAACATTGCTGGGTTTGGAGGCGACCCAAAGCAGTTGACAGCCTTCGGACAGAGCGCCGGCGGAAGTCCGTAGACCCCCCAATTCACTCGCGGGTCACCAAAGACGTCCATTAGCTAACACATCATTAGGCTCAGTCATGCACCTCCTGGACCTGGACTCTCCCGAACCCATGTTCCAGAGAGCGGCTTGCCTCAGCGGGAACAAAATTGCTGCCGCGCTCGTGCCAGCCTCGGTGGCACAGGGGGCCTATGCGACAGTCCTACAGGCGCTTGAAATCGACTCATCTTTGTCGGCAGAAGATCAGGTCTCCAGCCTGATTGCCAGGCCCGGAGAGGAAGTACTCTCCAAAGTCCCGATGAACGTTCCTCTTGGGCCGGTTGTGGACGACGCCGCTCTTCCTTGCTTTGGGACCATGAAGTCGGGCTATAAATTCAAACTCAACGTGCCTCTCATGATCGGCTCCACCAGCTTTGATGGCGGTATCTACGAGGTGCTCGGGATCTTCGCCAACGCGGACCAAGAGTCGCTTGTGTCGGACTTTGCCAGCACTTTCATCAGAGCAGTGCCTGTGCCTCAACGGGAGAATGCCGAGAAACTCCTGGGTCTCTATGGGCTCTCATCCTCTAACGGGCTTGACAGTGAGACGGCGCGGATAAAGATCCTCCAATTCGGAACGGATGTCAAGTACTTCACCTCCGCAAGCGCCTATGCCGCCTCCTGGCCAGCAGAGTCGTGGCTCTACTACTTCAAGGAGCCGAACCCCTGGGACGGACCTCATAAGGGGCGAGCGACGCACGTGCAGGACGTGGCCTATGTCTTCCTGAACTATGAGCACGTGATGGATGATCAACAAAAGAAGGTTGCACATGGATTCGCTAAAGATGTCATTCATTTTGCGTACGGAGAGTCCCCGTGGTCCGAGTTCCGAGCTTCGAGAGAGATGAGAGTCTACGGGGAGAGTGGAAGGAATGAGCCAGTTGTGAATACTCTGACTGGTGACACTGCTGGGCCGTCGGCCGAGGTTCGAGCTTTGTGGGATGAGATTGGACTTGATCAAATGTCCAAGGCATGGGATGCGTATTTCTTGAGGAAATAAGTAGACTTAGTGTAGTAGATATCAAATTCATCATAGATTCACGAATCACATTGTGGTAATATTTGTCGTGTGCTGCTTCATTGGTTGATTCTATACAGGCCATGCTTCACTAATCATGCTTTGTCGAGCTCTCCAGAACCTCCAGCATGATCTCGGCGAGACTGTCTCCCTGCTTCCACAGGTCGTTGTGATCTCCACCTGCATCCAGCTCCTTGACCTCAAGCTTGGAAGTCTCACTTAGCCGCATCTTCATGAGCTCCGTCTGAGAATAAGGCACCAGGCCGTCCTCCCTGCTCTGTACAACGACGACCGTCTTTCCCTCAGGCCATTCCTTGGCCCAATCCTCCACATCGGTGGGACAGACTTGCTGCCATACCTGCTCATCGTCACCAAAGGCGCCCCTCGTGAAGGCGTCATAGACAGGCACAAGCGCGGCGTGGGACTCATCGGGCTGGTTGATGAAGTGAGCCAGGTTGTACAGACCGTTCAAGCCAACAATAACACTTGGCTTCTTGATGATCGGGATGACCTGCTCTTTGTTTCCAATGCCAGCCCACCGCTGGGAGTCCATGGCGACTTGAAAGGCCAGGGTCGCGCCGCAACTGTGCCCTGAGAGGATGTAGTCGTGCGCCACGCCAAGGTCGCGCTGGAGATACGCCAAGGCTGAGAGCACGGCGAGAATGTGGTCCGGGTGCTTCGCCGTGCCCGCGATGTCAATGGGTTGCGAGGGATCACGAGGCGGCGCTGGGTGCGTCGGGTGGTTGGGATGGCTGGAGAGCGGGTAATTGAGAGATGCGATTCCTGCAACGGGCGTGGTGTGCTTGGCTGCCAGGATGTTGAGAGCGGCGGACTCAAAGGAGGACGAGTCGACGAGGGGGTCGCGCCAGGCACCGCCGTGGATGTAGATGATCCATCTCCCGGGGCGGTGAGGTATCTCTTCTGCGAAAGAAGGCGAGGACGGGCTGTCGGAGGCGAGAGGTACCCAGAGATCGAGGGTATGGAGGTATGTTGCGTTTGGGATATAGGGAACGCGATGCTTATGCCAGGATGCGCCGGCTGCGGTCCAGGGGATCGATGCCCAAGTTTCGGAGGACATGGTGATTGTTGATGGGAGTTGAACTGAGACTGATGGGCTTGGTGATGGTTTCTTTCCTGTGTGTCAATTACCTTGAACACAATAGTCAACGGTCTCGAAGCCTCTGCTGATGGTCAATTAATTGTCGTCGTGAGAATCCGTCTCGAGTATGGAAAGCGTCAAAATTAACGGGTATGTTCCAAGCACTTGACGACTCCAAGTACATTATCCGCTTGCGGCTGTGTTCCCTGCAAGACACCGAGAGATGCCCGACACACCTGCACGTTTCTAGCACTGCCATAATCCCGAAGTGATAAGAAAGACTGGAGGATCACACGCATATCGCTGTCTGGGAGTTGTGGGATGGTGATAATAATGCGGAAGATGCCCGGGATGCCACGCGACAGACCCTTGGTGCATGCATGACAGACCAGGGATCAGGAACAGGGGCACGATAAGACAAGATGGTGATCTGTATGAAGCTACTATCTGGCGGACCTGTACATGCGCTGCTCTCACTTGGTCTTCCCCTCCTCGTAGTACTCGGGATAGTTCTGCTTATACCCCAGCACGAAGCGGCCCCAGTACGCCACCGTCCACAGCAGCAGCCGGCTGGCCATCTTGCCCATCCACTCCCACGGCAGCGACACGGCAAACGGCGTGTCGGCGCTGTGCAGGAACACCATCAGCTGGAAGAAGCTCGGCGGCGTCCCGGCCGTCTTGCAGTCGTCCAGGTATCCGAAGAAGTTCCTGAAGAAGCGCTGCTCGCTCTCGTACGACTCGGGCGTCAGGTGGATGTCGACGACCAGGTCCTCCGTCTCGCTCGCGTTCTCGAAGCGGTGGTACCGCCCGGCCTTGACGCTGGCCGTGGCCTGGCCGCCGGGCTCGCCGGAGAGGACGGCGAAGGGCTTGGGGTCGACGCCGCGGAAGAAGCGGCCCTTGCCCGACTGGACGTGGAAGAACTCGTCCTGGTAGATGTGGTAGTGGAAGGGGGGCTCGATGATGGAGATGCCGTGCTCTTTGGTCGTGGGCGGGATGCGATGGGTCATGATGTAGTCGGAGCCCGGCGCCGCGAAGGTGACGGAGGACCGGCCGGCCTCGTAGATGATGGGGTTGTTTTCCGTGTTATTCGTCCGCGGAGGAAGCGGCGCTCGGAGGAAGGAGAACATCGTGTGGTACTGCGCCGAGTCTGAGGAATCTGTCTGGGAGCGATGTTGACAACATGAAGTCCGACTTCAGATGAACGGTCTGGAGGAAGCAATCTCGAGTTCAATCCAGCGGTCTTGATGCGAGCTTCTCGGGCTTCAATCCCCGAGTCTCCAACCTAGAGAGCTCCCCGCCTCATCTCAGCTGCTATGTACAAATCACATTGGGACTTTAGGGGTCCAGCCCGTCAGCAAGGGGCGCGGCCCGACACCCTGGACATGACTCGTGATACCATTAACCCCGAATCCCTTCCCGTGACGCCTGTTCCAAAGAGCTCGCTGTCGGTCCAATTGTTACTCGATCACTAACGAGAGCGGCCTTGGCACGACCCAGCATCATGGCACCATGGATGACTGCCCAGATGAGCAAGCCGGCCAATGACCTTGAAGTTGATGTTACCAACTTGAACATCCAATCGGGAAATACCTGTCAGTCAGAAGGGCAACAGGGACCAGACAATGTCTGGATAAATGCAGAAAAAGAATTCAAAATACAATAATCTATGTACAGTCTTTCTCTAAATGGCAATGCGAACGCAAATGCCACTAGACATCTCTTCTCGCCATTAGTATACTGATGTGTCGTCAGTGAGACCAGGGCCTCGCCTTCACCTTCGGATCCAACTCGGGTTGTCCCTCGGGCGGCACGTCCACCTCCTCAGCGTTCAGATACCAGGTCGGATCACCCTCCTCCTCGTGCTCCATCACGCAAACACTCCACCCATTGCCCAACCACCGCATCCTGTTCTCATGCAACCCCTCAAACTCAAAGTCCTCCCACCGGGGCGCCCGGAACGTCTCCATGGCGTGCAGGATGCTCCCCGGCCACAGCGCCGAGATGCGGTCCGCGTTGCCCCCGCCGGCCTTGTACCAGCTCTTGCAGTCGTCCATGTACACCGTCTTGCGGAAGTACTTCCCGACATAGTCGGAGAAATCCTGCACCCGCGCCCGCTTGGGGACCATGGTCGCGTAGTCCTCCTTCTGCAGCTTGCGGATGCACTTGACGATGTAGTCGCCCTCAGCCTCCAGGAGGCACGTGAGCGAGCCTGCGCCGACGGCCGAGTTGGGGCCGAGCATCATGAAGTAGTTGGGGAAGTCGTCCACGGCGAGCGAGATGTACGTCGCGGGGAAGGGGGCGAATTTCTTCTCAAGGGTCTCGCCTCCTCTTCCGACGACGGGGAAGGGAGGGACGGAAGTGGTCTGAAAGCCGGTCGCGCAGACGAGGACGTCGACGTCGATCTGACGGCCGTCGGTGCCTGCGAGCTTGAGGCCTGTCTCGTTGATCGACGCGATGCTCTGGGTGATGAAGTCGACATTAGGCTGGACCAGGGCCTCGAGGTATCCAGGCCCAGGGGTGAGACGGCGACACCCAACGCCAAACGGGGGCGAGAATGACTCGAGAAGGTCAGGGCGTGAGGCGAGGCGCTCCTGGGTGATTTTGGCAAACATCCTGACGAACAGTGTCTGCATATCGGAGTCCTTGATGGTCGAGTTGTGCACCATGTTGCCATCATGTTCGACGCGCTTGCGAAACTTGGTGTACGCCGCATCATCGCTGGCGAACTCCTGAAGGCGTTCAGGAGAGACTGATCAACATGTTAGATTAGGTACTCTGCATGTAGCTGACAGAATGGACACTTACACTCAGTCTCGGAGGGATCCCAGCCCAACTGCTGCATGATCTCGTCGCCAAAGCGGTTTGAAATCCAGACCTTGCTCCTGACGAAGCAGCTCAGCTGCGCGCCCTCGACTTTCTGCAGCTCAGGGACGATCTGGATCGAGCTCGAACCTCCGCCAATAACGCCAATCTTCTTGCCCTTGAAGTCGTAGTCAGCATCCCAGGCTGCCGAGTGCATCCTCTTTCCTTTGAACGTCTCCAGGCCAGGAATCACTGGCCAAGCAATGTCGTTGAGGTTGCCACGGGCGGCCACGACGATGTCCGCCTCTTCGGTGATGATGTCGCCCGTGTCGGTCTTTTCGACAGTGATGACCCTGTTCGCATCAACCAATACTCATGGGAACAAGGAATGGCTAGATGAAGAGTCTCTTACCATGTCTTCGCGGTCTCGCTCCAGACGGCGCTGATCACCTTGTGCCGCAGGTGGATGAAGCGCGTGGCTCCGAACTTGTCGGCCACGCTCTGGATGTACTCGCAGATCTCCTTGGAAGGTGCGTAGAAGCCAGACCAGTTCTTGTTGGGAGCGAAGGTGTACTGGTAGGAATGCGCTGCAAGCAATTAAAAGTCGGCAACTTTTCAGAATAGCAAGTCCCAACACGCGCTGTGATTGCTTACAAGGAATATCGCACGCGCAGCCTGGGTACCGGTTCTCCCACCAGGTCCCGCCGATGCCCTCGTTCTTCTCGTATATCTTGAGGTCGATATTCCGCAGACGCTGCGGGATCCTGATGCCCATGTACACTCCCGAGTACCCAGCCCCGATGACCCTGACCTTGAGCGGTCGGTGATTCTCGATTGGGACATCTTTGCAAGTGAAGGCTGCCGCGGCAATATTCTCTGTCTTGTCAGCCAGGAGTACTTCCGCCAGGGCCGCCTTGGGCTGCACCTCCGGCGCCGTAACGACGGGGCTCTTGTGAGAAGAAGAGTTGATTCCCATCCTGGTGTAGTTCTGAGGGATGATGGATGGCGAATGACCGATGGAATAGGACGAGAGTGGCTTCAACATGGGATGATGTCTTGGACATTGCCGCTATGAAGGTGTATCAATGTTTTCTCCAGGATCTTTATCAGACCCTTATCATGGGGCTCACCTCGATCTCCATGGTGCGACGACTCATCGCGCTGACCGTATTGTAGATCACCCATCTCTGGTATCGGATGCATGATCCTGCCGGGGTACGATCCGCCGTGGCCGTTGCCTCTACCCCGGATCCGATCTAGCCAGCCCCGGCGCCGCCGCAATCTACTAGCACTAGTTGGAGACCAGGAGCGCGGGCCGCGCATTTCGGCTCGACTCATTTGCTATCTCCCTGTCTGATTCCTGTGTCGCCCCCTCTTATCACATGGAACATTGCCGCCGGCCTAGACCAATTAATCCGACGACATGCCAGGCCAAGCACAACCCATACCGAGACCGTGACGACTCTCACCTCCAAGTGAGGTGTCAATGTGACTCATGATCCCGACGTGCGTGTGGATCTGACAGCTGTGCCTTGTTTTGCACATAGGACACTGCTTCTCACGTACCTCTGGCGAAATAGTGGAGATCACCAAAGCCTACGAAACTACTCCAGGCACGGAGATGGGAGATGGTCACATTCTCCTTGTGCCCCAGCCGTCCCTGACGGATCCTAATGATCCTCTGCGCTGGCCACAGTGGAAGAAATGGATGGTAGGTTGCATGCCTTGCTAGTGGCAAGCCAGGTATACTGGCTCTACTCAGGTCTACATCAACGGCTTGGGATACAGCTTCCTGGGAAGCATCATCGATCCCATCATGTCCGGCGGCATGGTCCAGCAGGCTGCCTTCTTTGATATTCCCATCAGCCATCTGGCCTGGAATGCACGGCCGCTGTATAACATAGATGTGTGTGGCGTATAGTGCCTAGCAGGTAGGTGTAGGCGCAGATCCTCGACAGCACCGGCCACGAGTCGTGAAAGATTTGTTTTGGAAGGTATGCTTTATAGACATTATATACCTATAGGCGCCTATTTTTCCCTTAAATTATTATTAAATAAGTATATAT